>JAJLVH010000096.1:0-13452 GCA_030570155.1 Magnusiomyces magnusii
AAAAAATGGTGCCCAAAACGTACAAAAAGTAATGCACCAACACCCAAAACGCACTTCCTGAAAAGATTCCTGAGAAAATGTGAGTTTGCATGATTGCATGGGAACCTGTGTAAATGCTAGGAAGAGCATACTTGCCTAATAATTTAAATGTTGCCAGAACGGCAAACAACGACAGCGGCACCGAAACAAATGCTGAGCACGATGTGCACACTACAAGAACAAAAAACACAAGAGCATAAGGCGCAAAAAACATGATGAGTTTGGCGTTTTTAGCAGAAAACTGTTTTTGGACAAGAGCGCCAGTCAATGGATCACGGTCCGATTCTGCAAGTGCGGCCTGCCAAGCACCTGTGGTTTTCATTTCTTCAGCCATGACACGCGGAGATTTACCAGCGATTGACAATGCAAAAATGTCGGATCCTCCTTCAATAAGTCGTTTCATTGTGGGCTTGCTGCCTTTGACAATGGCCCAGTGTAGCGGGGTAAACCCTTTTTCGTCAGTTAACCGAGTATCGGCTCCCCAGTTTGACAGCGCATCAACAGTCAGAGCGTCGCCTTGATAAGCTGCCCAGTGTAAAGGCGTTCTTTCACCATTGTCAATGGTATCAATTGGCATTTCCAAATGAAGCAAGTAAATGACAAGCAAGACATTAGACGAGTGGACAGCCAGGTGAAGGGCATTAAACCCTTGGGAATCTGTTTGTAGGGGATCAGCGCCTCTGGAAATCAAGAGATGAGCAATATACACAAACCCGCTACGGCAAGCCCAGTGTAGCGCAGTTCCTTGAACACCACCACCTTGAGCGTCAACTGCTGCACCTTCATCCAAAAGATATCGGCAGATGCCTAGTCTGTTATTAATGGCGGCCCAGTGAAGTGGCGTCACGCCGTCTGGTGCAGTTTCTGTAGCTGCCGCTTTTCCCAAAGTAATGAGTTGGTTCACTTGCCGGAAATCGCCCAATTGGCATGCCTTCACCAGCGCCGAACATTCAGAACCTTGCTGCTGGTTTTCGTTTGTGTTTGAATCAGATGTCGTTTGTGGATGCTGATTTTCTGTTTTTCCTACCGTATGATCAACATTTTCGGTCAAAGAATCGTTTTCTGGTTTTGAAACCATGGTTAGTTAGAAGTTCAAGGATTTTTTTTTAAAAAAAAATATTAAAAAAAAGAATTTAATGTTACTGATTAAAGAAACCTTGAAATAAGGAGGATTTTATTTTTTTTTCTGGTCAAGATATGTGGGTACTTTGAATCGAAATAGACACAATGATGATTAAGGAGGATTTATTACTTTATTTCAATAGGCACTCAGCATATAAAAAAAAAAAAAAAAAAAAAACTACATACTCATATTTGAAATAGTGGAAGTTACTCCGACAGATGTGCCAACTGTTGAAGACAAGCTTCTTGACGAACAGGCATGATCAGGATTGAGACCCATGGTTATTGGCAAACTGACTGAAAAAATAAGGAATAGTAATTGAAAACCAAATGACCAGAAAAAACAATTTTTTTATATAGAAATAATTCGTTTAAACCATTTAAAACAGGCTTTTGTGCTCAAAAGCTGAAGCGTGGCGGCCGTGACGCGACTCCCACGTGAACGCGTTCAGCCGTTCGTCGTTTCATGCAGGGAAAAAAAGTTCAATTCGCATTGGCAGAAATTTACATTTGAGCAGGTTTCAGCAAGTCAAAAAGTTAGAAACAGGTCGTACTTCAAACAGGAAACGACGCAAGAGCACGAAACAAGTCTCCTGAAAGCTCCTTCACGTCTGGTTCCCTGCTCTTTGTAATCAATGTCGGAAGCAACGGTCTCAACTCTTTGTTCATTTTCAAAATAAACTCTCGCGCATCCTTTTTGGATTTCTCGAAAACAGCCTTCATAGCTGCTGAAGAAGAAGTCTCTTCAGGCTTTTTGTCTTCGTCCATCACTTCTTCTAAGCCTTCTCCAATAAGTGCTTCAAATGTTGATAACGACCGAATCAGCATGCCAGAGTCTTCACTACCGTTTGATTCTTGCATTTGTGCAATCTCTTCTTTGACAATGTCAATCAACCTAGTAATAAGTTTGGGACACTGACGCATTGCCATGTCAACAGCACCTCCCCATCCTGTCAAAGTAGCAATTGCTCCAGCTGCTGCATTTCTGGCTGCTGCGTCATCTAAATCAGTTAACGCAGCGAGTAATTCTAATCGACTTACCGACGTGGGTAAAACATTGTAGTTTTTATCAGTTTCACAAAACATTTCAGCACACTTTGCCGAAGTCGCCAAGTTACAAATAAGTTCAATAGAAGCTCGTTGAACAAGCGTATTGCCTGACAAAACCAAGTTTTCGATTCGTGGCCATCCAACTCTCACAATAATATCTCGGCATGTAGAATCAACTGCGGCAAGATTTGTCAATGCAAGAAGAGCTTCAAAAATATCAAGCAATGGTAGATCAGAAACGGCTTTAGATCCAGATGGTCCGACTCCACTACTGCCTCCAACATCTTTAACATTTGCTAATTGTCGCAATAATGGAAGCACAGCAACGGTTGGCGACAACTTGGATCCAAACGCATGAGATGGATCTACACTAATTATAACTCTAGCAAGACCACTAGTAGCAACCACTAAACTATGGGGATCAACCTTGTAGCTGGCCCAGTTCATTTTCAGCACATCGTCCGGATTCACTTTTTCGTTGGCTTTCTTGTCTTCCTTTTCAATGATGAGATAAAGCAACACAGAAATGCCGCCCTGCTGCGCAAAAAGTCCTCGTGTCTTTTTGTCAGTAGCAAGGTTACGCAAAGCTGATGCTGTGGCATTGCAACAAGTTTGGGTAAAATGAGGAACGCTGGTAGTAAGTGCATCAACAAGTTTTGTTTTTTCTAAAACCTTTTTGTTTCTAGCAGCCACTAGTTCATCAGACTCCATTCCTTTTTTGGCATCGCTGAGTTTTTTATCGATATCTGCCTTTTGTCCACCTTCGGCATATTCTTTCAGCTTGGACAATTTTTCTTGTTCAGCTGTGATTTTGGGTGAGTATGCAGTGATATTAGCAAAAACACTAATCGCACAGTAAACCCAAGGAATTTCTTTAACATACCTGGTAATCACAGTGACCAGATTGTCCAAAATGTTTTGGTTATCAATAACTCTCTTTTTGGTATCTGTTTTCAACGATGTAAATGCAAGACCTGTCAATGCAACCTCGTAAACACTTCGACTCATCAAATCGCTATCGGAATCATCGAGCTCAAAATCATATTCATCCGTCACCTTGGAAGTCGAAAAATCAACTTTTTTAGCAACCTCTGCTTCGAAAATAAGAGACATTTCCGTCAAATCCACATCATCTTTCTTTTCGCCAGCTTGTTCTTTTTCTTTCTTTTTCTGTGCATCCAATACACTGTCTTCAGAATAACTAGTTTTAACCAAGATAGACGCAGCTAAAACACGAACTGATGGTTTATCAGAGAGATCTAAAGCATATTTAACGATATCCAGGAATTGGGTTTTGACAAATGCACGGGAATCTTTTTGTATACACGCGGAAGAAAGCATATCTAATGCAGCAACAACCGACTGTTCTGAAGAAAATAATGAAGTGTTTGAATCATTTAGAGGAACATTAAAAAGCGCTTGCTGACTCATGACTGCGTCACTCATGAAAACTTGTAAGCCAACGTCTTTGTCAACTTGAAACAAAAGAGAAATGATAGAGAATGAAATAATGACAAGATTCATATCGATGACCGATGCACTTGCATCAGACTCAGTAGTTTTGGTATCAGTTCCAAGCAATAATAAATCTTCAACAAGGGTTTTCAAATCGGTAACTGTACCTTCGTGGTCGATTTCCAGTAGCTTTAAAATGGTCAAAGCAATTGGGGATACCCATCGCGAAGACAATCTGCGGTCAGCATATGGAGCAATCAAAGACAAGACTTTTGGTCTTTGGCTAGCAACGTATTGAATCTCTTGAGCAGAGTTGACTGTAGTTGCGTTTGCTGGTAACCCACTTTCGGTTCCCCGAATTGCAGCCGAGGAGTGAATAAAGTATCGGGAAACAAACTGAAGATCCAGAAAAGTTTCGCGAGTGCGTTCATACTGGTCCATGCCACTTTTTTCAGTTGATTTCTTGCTATTAGTTTTCTTCAATACATCCAGTACGATCTCTAATAGAGATCGTTGAGTTGATACAGAAAGTGAGGCATAGACAGAAAAAAGGGCCGAAAGAAAAGGGTCACTTGTTGAGAGCAAAGAGTTATAAAGTTCAGCCAAGTCGCTTGTTGAAGTAATGGATGAAATGTAGTTAGCAAAAGCAGAGTGTGTAGGTTTGTTGGAAGCAATCAAAGTTGCAAGAAGACCGGCGTTAGATTTTGATTTTGAATCAGGACGAGCTTTTTGGTATAACGAAATAAACTTTGGGTTTTTTGCATCGATAGTGAGCAAAGCTTTGAAAGTAGAAGTTGGATTAGATTCTACTTCAGTAGCTAATGACTCAAGAAGTTTAGGAAGGGTATCCGAAGAGTTGAGTAATTTTGAGGCCTCATTGTTGCTGATCGAGAGGTCGTTGAGTTTGCCTAGGGCTTTGTCGGTATCGGTCATTGAATTGGATTGAATTGGGATGTCAAACAAAGTCGTGATGGTTGTGAAAAGTGGATCGATGTGGTGGCAAGTTTTTAGGAAAAACAAGTTGTGTTTTGTGGAAGATGCAACAATATGACGAATCCGGCCTGTACAAGAGAAAACGCAGCCAATCAGGAACCAGAACGCTGGTCGCAGAGGCTTCAATGTTGGGCCACTGCGCGCTTTGTGGTTTGTAACTAGGCGGTTTTTTTTTTTTTTTTTAATGCGCTACGCAAGGCTAACTTTTTAACCCCAACTTTCTTTTGGAAAAAAACCTTCCATCCGATTTTTCTATTCATATATATGAAAAAATGGCTTCTGCCGACATGGTTCCTCATATGCGTCCAAGCGCTGTGAGCAAATCGTCTCCTGCCCTTTATGCCACGTTGGTTCATTACTTGTTTATTGCTCTTCTCGAAGTCTTGTACTTTCTTTTTGGAGCCTACAGATTTATCGGATGTTTATACCACCGTGTTCAGCTCAGATGGCTCACCGTTACTTATCATCAAAGCCGGACTCCCGAACTGATCCAACAAGACGTTTCCAACTTTAAAAAGATTCCCGCGGCAATTGGTGCTGTTTTGCATCTCAAGGATCGTAATGAAGAAGGTGGTGGAATCGATGGGTTACTTGAACAAGTCAGTGATTTGTCTGCTTGGTGCCTTGGTGCAGCTATTGATTCCCTTATTTTGTACGAACGCACCGGTATTCTCAAATCCATTCCCGTCTCCGAGATCGAACACCGCATTTCCCGCAAGCTCGAAAAGTACTACGGTGCTAACAACATTCCCACTTTCAAAATCAAATTCCCATACACTGCTGCCAGCTACGCTGCCAACTCTGCAGTTGCTGACGACAAAAAGACTGGCGCTAATCAAAAAGTTAATTTAAAAATTACCATTCTTTCAATCGAAGACGGTCGTCAGTCTATAGTTGATCTCTCACGTTCGCTTGCTCAGCTTGCATCCGAAAAGAAAATCAGCCCTCGTGACATCACTGTCAACTCTTTGGATCATGAGCTCAAGACCCTTATTTGCAGAGAACCCGATCTTGTCTATGTCTTTTCTCCAACCCTTGATCTGGACGGATTTCCTCCATGGCACATTCGTCTTTCCGAAATCTTTCATATGAAGGATAATGATGAAGTCTCATATGCCGTTTTCCTCAAAGGCCTTGAAAAGTACTCAGGCGTGAAAATTAATGTTGGACGATAAATGTTGAGAACAAAACAAAATACAACAAATCATCTTTTATATTTTTTTTCCTTACAATTATTATGAAAAATTAGAAAGCCAAAATGTATTGGTTTTTAATCAAGTTGTTTAATTTATTTATTTTTTATTTTATTTTTTGTACTTTAGTAAATAAAAAAATATTGCTTTTAAAAAATCTAATCAGCTTTAACTTTTTTAAAATGAGTTAAAAATTTTTCATGGTTGAATTTTTTCTTCAGTACCTGTTTAACGTGCTTATTCTTTTTGATTTAATAATAATAAATACTTGATCTAATTTTTATCTTTTAAATTAAGCTACCTCCACCAGTATTTCCAAATCCAAACCCATTAGTACTGTTGTTGTTTGAAGGTGTAGGATTTGGACTTAAAGGAGTAAGCCCACTCAACGAAAATCCATTCCCATTACTATTGTTGTTGTTATTTGCCGATGACGCTTGCATTGGAGTCAACGGTGTTCCAAAACCAAAACTACGATTGTTGGTGTTATTAGTATTATTATTTGAAAAACCATTCGAATTCAATGTTGATGATGCTGCTTGGAAATCGCCAAACGAATCGTCAAATGACGAAAAATTAGATTTGGTTGGTGGTTTTGGTTTAGCAGCTTTGCTCCAATCAATTCCTCCACCATTAGCCGTATTAGATGTTGCTGACGATGATGATAATGTTGAGTTCATGGGGTTTGGAGATGATGGTGCTGGGCTAGTTGGTTGTAAACCGTTCATGTTAAATGTGGTCTGGTGTGACGTGGTACGGTTGTTTGATTGTGCTTTACTCCAATCAATACCTGAAGACTGGGGTTTAGATGCAGGTGTCGTAGACGAAAAAGAATTAGATGTTGTTGATCTTGTAGAGGGCGTCAGTCCAAATCCAATACTTGTGTTTGTATTAGAATGTAAATTGTTTGTAGTAGAACCAAAAGAGTTGAATGTAGATGGTGAAGCATTTGAAACAGACCCAAATCTATTAGACGTCTGAGGTGGTGGAGACAACGATTTAAAACCAGTTGATGCTGATGAAGAATTGAGTTTCAATGCACCAAAGGAAGAGCCCATGCTTGGACTGTTGCTACCGCTATTATGTGAAGTTTCTGTCTTTTGAGAAGATGACATAAGAGGATTCAGCACTTTGGTGCCAGTTGCGTATGGTCCGTTAAGTGAAGCATTGGATGGTTTGGGTGTTGAAGAATTGCTTGACGGCTTTCGGGCACTATCAAAAGATGATTTGGCTGTTTCAGTTGGTGACAAAGTTTTACCACTCTTTTTTCCAAACACTAAATCTTCAAAATTGATAGGTCCATCACCTTGACCGCTTTCACTTTCAGAACCGTTCATGTTTCCGGTTACTCCTGAAGAACCAGATGAGACTTGTACTTGGGATAAACGTTTTGCGTGATCCCTTTCCACTTGATCCAAAACCCTATGAATTTGTTCCATGAACTGCTTAAATTGTCCAAGATTTAGCATGCTTTCCATACTCATATTCAAAAGCTGCGGGATAACTTGTCGAGCTAGGGTTTCAACTTCCACAAGACTGATGGATTTTTCATAAACACCCAAAGCACCCATCATCACAGACGGCTCTCTAGTCTTCATGGAATCAAGCAATGGTAAAAGCTTTTCAGTAACGGCATATTTATCTAAACCGCTAACAACCAATTGCTGGAACGCTTTCAATGCTTCAAGTTTAACAGCAAGACTTGTAGTCTTTGCAAAAACTGAAGCAACACTGGGAAACACTTCATTTTTAAGGGTGACAAAGTCAAGCTTTTCGATAAAAATTGGTACTTTTTGTAATGCAGTTTCTTGAATTTCTGGAGGTGCATTTTCCATTGCATCAAGAGCAACTGGAAGAATATCGTCACGGAACTCGTCACCTTTGACTCGAGCTTTTAGAATATCGATATTGTTCAAAACAGTGACTTTGGCACTAAGTGTATCCTTCACTCGTCGTAAAGCAGGTAATATCTTTTCTGAAAATCCAAGTTGCGACATATCTTTACCAATGATGAAAATATTTGTTAAAATAGGACCAACAAGAACTTCTTCTTTTCCCAACTCTTCAAGAAAGGCAGGCAAAATCTTTTTTTGTAAAACAGATTTGGGAAATTGGCTGATGAGTTTTGAAAAGCCGTTCATAAAGGCTTGTTGTTCTGCAGGCAGCTTTGCTGGAAAGTCATCAAGAAAGTTGATAGTGCGAATCAAAATGTTATCAAACAACGGTGAAGACTTGAGTTCGGATAAATTAATACGATTGTTAGGGTATCTAGCCAACATTTGAGGAAGTAAATCATGGAGGTATGGTGGAATACGAGAGTCTCTCAAAAGCTTGTTAAGGCGCTGAAATTCTTGTTTGTATATTGACGGGTTGTTTTCGGTATGCATTGGAGGTCTAGAAAGAAACAAAGTTGCCAACAAAACACCGAGAGAAAAGATATCATTTGCAGGGTCCAATTTATGATCAATAACGAGCTCTGGAGCAGAGAAATCAAAGTTGATTTGGATATAAGGAGGAAGACGGCCATCAAATCGTGGAATAAAGTATTCATCTTTAGCTGACAAATCCGAATTTTTCAAAGACTCAACAAAGCCCAGCCCAAAAAGCTTCCAATCACCCTTAACATTTATAAGCACTGAAGAAGGCTGGATATCCAAATGCACTGAAGACGCGGTATTGTGTAAAAAGTCTAATGCTTCCGAAACTTGTAACAATCCTTTTTGGATTGCAAGCTCGTCCAACTCAAATCCGTCTAAAGAAGAGCTTCCTACATTGGAACCATTAACGTCAATCATTTGTTTAAGAGACGAAAAAAGAGGTTCAGCGACAAATCGAATTGAGTTTTTAGACTCTTCAAGTGGGTGGATGAGTTTTAAAAGATATGGATGACGCAGCTTTGTGAGAGCCGCTACTTCTCTACGAAGACGGTCATAAACTTCAGATGAACTAGAACGAGGCGCACCAGCTTTTGAAAGATTTGACTCTAAACGTTTTTTGTCAAACACAAATACCGAGACCTAAAAATAATAAAGATTCAGAAGTGTTAGATTGCATTAATAATAATTTATAACGATTTCAAATTAATAAAAAAAAACTCACCTCTTCATTAGAAGCTTTTGATTTAGCATGGTGAACAAGCCATGGACCGACAACAAAGGCATGGTTTGGTGAAATACTGTATTGAGAAGGAATAGAGCTTCCGGAAACTATACATCAAGGTCGATTGAGTTAGGTAAGGTTTCAAAGCATAAAAAGTGCACAAGACATACGAGCTTTGAGAGCACCTGAAAACATGGCGAAAAAGGAGCGAGAAATTCCAGTAAAGTATGTGGATATAGAATGTGTATGCTATGCCAAGTGAAAATAGTCAAGTTTGAAAAGAAAAGGAGTAGCAGCCAAATCCGATCTTGACTTTGGGGAGTGAAATATTGGCAGAGCCAAAAGCCAAGTGGGTACTTGGACGAGTGCATGTGTGTCGTAAATAACAACCACAAAAAACAGCCAAAAAGCAAATAATTATCACGTGTGCAGGGCTGAAGGTTTCTGTGTTTCTTCATGCCATTTTTTAGCTCATTTATGGTCTATTATGGAGCATTATAGGGCATAGACTCGAACTCTTTTGATTTTTTTTAGCTCCAGACTGGTTTCCTTGATTGTGAAATGCTGAATTTCGCACTAAAACCATCTTGATCAAGTCAATCATTGAGTCTTTCACTGCCTTTTCAGTCCCATGACAATAGCCGTTCGCCATTAGTTACAACTCTCAGCAATACTTAAACAACATCAACATTGGGAAAAACCAGTTGCAACAAAAACAACATTTTACAATCAAACACAACCATGTCCAGTATAGATCATAACCAAACGAGTACTGTGAAACCACAGCTGGAGTATTTTTATACAAAGGAAATTTCTTGGGAATTGTATAGCGATTTGCCCAAAGTTAACATTCTTTTGCAAAGTGTCAATGGTCCATGTCCATTAGTTGCATTAATCAACACACTGGTACTGATACACCACCCCACTGCAAAATACACCTCCGATAAGAAAAAAATATCTGTCAAGGGATTGCTGGAATATCTTGGTGAATTGTTAATTGAGCTTTCTGATCCCGAAAAGTCCCAGGAATTGACGCACTCAAATGATGTCAACGTTGTTCTTAAATTACTGCCCAAACTTGTGTCAGGATTGGATATTAACCCATGTTTTGACGGGTCTTTTATCAATGACCAAGAAATGGCACTTTTCCGTTCATATAATGTCAAGATTGTTCACGGTTGGATGGTTGACCCACAGTCTCCGTTTTACAATGAAATTATTGAAACCAAGTCTTACGAAAATACACAAATCCTCATGTTTGAAGCTGAAGATATACGCAATCAACAGGATTCTTTAAGAGAAGAAAAACACGCTTTAGAATTGAAAAGAGATTTGTTGATTCAAAAAGATGAACCATCTTCTTCAAGTTTGGAACCTGTTGAGGGAATTGAAGAAATGGATATCAAAACAAACGAAAACTCTCAAGCCGAAATTGAAGAATACGATAAACGTATCACAGAACTGTCTACAAAGTTAAAAGAGTTTGATTCAACTCTTTCTCGTGCCAGTTCTGCTGCACTTTTTTTGGACCAGTATCCATCCCAGCTCACCGAATACGGAATCAAATACTTGCATGACAGATTACCACCCAACTCAATAGGTATTTTTTTCAGAAACGACCATTTTTCAACTATCTACAAGCCCGCAAAGTCTTTGGCATTTGAAGGTCCTGAACAACAAGCAGATGTCACAGTTGGGTCTCCCGGTTCTCCTGATTTGCCAAACAGCCAAAATTCAGCACAGCCTCAGTCGTCATCTTTAGCACACAATAACGACAACGACCAATCCCCGTTGCTCATGCTTGTAACCGATGTCGGATACGGAAAACGTCCCGATATCATTTGGCAGTCTTTGACATCGATTTCTGGAACGCAAGATGACTTTTTTGATGGCAGCTTGGTGTTATCAACGTTTTCTCCAGACAAGCCTAGGAAACAAAGGCCCGTCCCCACTGAACAAGACCGAGGCACGGCTGTGCAGCACTCAAAATCAGCACCAACGGGAGTAACCCCAGATGGTGGTGGTGTGCCTCAATCTAATTACGTCCAGGAAAATGACAACGGGGAAATGTCAAATCTTGAGGCAGAAATTCAACAGGGTTGGCAAGACGATAATTTTTTCGTGGAAAAAACTGCAAAACAACTGGAGGAGGAGCAAAAAGATCTCGAACTTGCTCGACAGTTACAAGAAGAAGAGGATCAACAAATGGCAGCTAGAGTGGCAAGACAGGAACAGAAGAAAATGGAAGAGCGCCAAAGTAATCAAAGACCCAAGCCAAATGCTGCAACGGGTAAGTCTACAGGTAGTTCATCCAGTTATGCTCAGGCCAAGAAGAAAAAGCAGTCAAAAGATTGTGTGATTATGTAGAAAAATCAAACAAGTAACTTTTACAAATAAATTAATACAAAATTATAAATATTTGATTATATACATAAAATGCTAGTTTCTACCGAGCCATTTAGTATAGATCGGGCATTCTAATACACTCTCTTCCATGATTTTCAACCATTTTCTGAAGCTTGAGCAAAGTCTCGCTCTTTCTCCACTCTTCAGGAATTGGCTTGATATCTTCATTTTTAGTGACCCAGTAGTAAATATCCCAGTCATTTTCGTCCAAAAACTTGTCGTATTCCACAAGCTGTTCAAGAGTCATATCCTTGAGATATAAACTAGCAAATTTTGACAAAATCAAATCGGATTCCAAAATACCGCGCTTGCGAGATTGGTACAATAAACGAGCTCGCTTGGCCTCAATAGTTTCGTTGGGTCTTGGAATGGGGTCCATCTTGAACTCAAATGTCAAATCGCCCTTATCATTGTTGGAAAAGTTTTTGGGTTCAAAAGTTGCTCGAGAAGTTTCGTCAGCTTCTTTGCTAGATCGTTGCGAGTAAATGGAAAAATATCGTTGCGATGAAAGGATTGTCAAATTTGAAATGGGAGCGACGTTGGCAGGTATCGCAAGCTGCTTGAGTGAGCGGGCAATCATTTGGCGAGAAATGAATACTCGAGACAATGACATGGTGTGAAATTATAAATTGTTGTAGAAATACAAAATCGAATATTTACAAAAAACCGATTTAATGATTTTTTTTCTAGTCTTCAAGAAGAAAAAAAAAAGTGAAGATAGAAAGTAACCAAGTCAGGTTTGGTTGACGGATGGTTGGATGCGAAAAGTTGTTACAGAGTCTGCAACTAAGAATGCAACATGTGTGATAATGTACTGTTTGGTTAAATTAAGGATCAGTCTCAAAAACACACAAACCATACCACAAATTACTCTTGGCATGTAATTTTTGTCATGGAAAATCCTATTGTTAATACCTGAGGCTATTTTTTTCTCTCCAACCATTTATTCTACGTGCACATCACAAACTTTTGAAATCGTTAGTATTTGCCATATTAACAACAATATTTCATCATGGGTTGTGTATGTGAATAACCAACAAACACCGTCACCTTATAGATGCATTTTCCAAGCACTGCGGAATCCAAATGTTATCTTATTTTTGAAAAAAAATTATACATATATTTGGATCAGTTCGTGTTCTTGCCCCCCCTCTTGTGACCTTTTTTTTTTTTTATTGAATTTATTTTAAATTTTTTAAGAAATAAAAACAAAATTATGAAATGAATATTTTGGCCGCTGACGTTTCTGTTTTGCTGGAGATTGTTCATGGATTATTGAAAAAATCAAAAAATAATTTATAATAATACTAATAATAGTAATTTGTATTGCTATCGTTAGTATTATTTCAAACCACTTTTTTAAATAGCCTTTTCAGGTATTATTGGAATCTCTTTACTCAAGACAGTAGTTTGTTTTTTATTTTTGGAAATTTATATTTTTTTTTCACTTTGAATTGAATTTTGAATTGAAACGAATAAACTTCAACAAGCAAAGCTAGTGCCTAGAATTGCTTGTTGACAAGAATGTACATTGAAGACAGCTGCATATAAAGTTTGACAGTTGGATCCAATTCGAAAAAAAATGCAAACAATAGACTAACATTCCATGATTTTGGGCTTTGATATTGGACACAGACTAAAATTTCTTTTCTTTTTTTTGCCGGTGAATATTGATATGAATCCAGTACAACCCAGTTCCTTAAACAGTAGCAACGACGCCAGAACCAACCCAACCACCAACCACGCCAAACAAAGGCCGCCAGCCTCACGCATGGCTGGGCTTGTCAAATGGTCGCGTTTCTGCTTTGGGTAACAAACCAACCTCTATTTCATCACGATTCCAAGGCTCGTTTATATTCTCACGTCCTGATCTTTTCTGTTTTCTTTTTTTCATCTTCGTTTCAAAAAAAAAAAAAAAAAGAAAAGAAAGAAAATATCATACCTGTTTTGCCATTGACGATAAGTCAACAAATAACAAATAGTATTAGAAAATATTTTGAAAATCGGTTGTTCAAAGTGATCCAATTCAACTGGTTTAAACTATTATAATCTGACACACTTTTTTTTTTTTTTTTTTTTTTTTTTAAAAAAAAAA
>JAJLVH010000097.1:6124-17828 GCA_030570155.1 Magnusiomyces magnusii
AAAAAATCAAAACCAGTGGCATCGCAAGGTCGTTATGTTTGTATGACATTGTCTTGAAGTAAATAGCAAGTTGACAATTTTCAACACATTCATTTCTTCAATCGTGTTTTCAACTTTGTTTTAATTTTTTTTAATTATATAAAACTATATATAATTCATGATAATAAAATAATGAAAAGAATGCAATTTTTTTTTTTTCCAAAGTTTGTTTTCGTTCTTTTTCTTTCCGTAATTCGAATGCAATGGTCCATCTTTTAAACTTAATCAAGTTGGTGTTTTTCATAAATCTACTCAAATGGATTCGTGGCAGCCAAACCATTCAAAGTTTTTAATATAAATATGCTGATAGTGTTGATTGTAAAATGTCTCAATGATAATTTTAATAAAATAAAAAAAACACCATTTTCTAAAGATTCAATGGTAATGTGAATAGAATATAATCATAAATCAATCAGATTCGTATCAACACTGTTTTGGAATGCCTCTGAAGTGCTTCCTCCCGAATCCAATGTCTTTGCTTCCTTTTTATTTTGCTAATGATTTTAGATGCACCACTACCGTCATCCAAATCACTATCTTCGGCTTCTTCTTCCACGCCGTCCATTAATCTACCAACACCTTCACGCTCTTCATCACTGTCTTCATCTTCAACTTCTCCAAGGAAATCATATAAATTGAACGTAAAAGTTTTTGCCAATGCACGTTGTGAACTGCAAAGTCGGGTAGCAACCAACGAGTAAAAAGGATTATAAATGGGTTCCATTGAACAACAGTGTAACAAGACATGAGCAATTTCACGTTCCTGTCTAGATCGCAACTTGAGCTTTTCAAGTCTGTCGACGGCATCGACATAATCACCACTACTCATGAGTGCCACAAAGATAGCACGTCGGATATCAGTATTCATTCGTTGTTGCTTTGCCAACTCCATCCAATCCGGAGTTGCAGAATCCAAAATGTCTTTTAAGGCAAGCTTATCAACATAGTTTTCTGGTTTATCTTGAGAATCCTGATCACCAGAAGCTGTGTTACTGTCTTCGCCATCAACCATATTCTTTGATCTCCATGCAGAACCGACTAGCCACCATTTACCACGAGTTGCAACATTTCGAATATCGTCCAAAGATACACGTAAAGGATCTCTTTTGGGTGCTTTGACATTGGCGTTGATGAAATCACGCATACGTTTTCTAGTTTCTTTAGCCAACTCTGTAACATCACCATTCTTTTTCTGTTTGTTGTTTTTTAAATCCTCAATGAAACCAATCATAAACATGGTACGCGAGCTAAGTGGTGTGCCGTTTTGTGAAGCGCTGGCCTTGAGCTCATTTAATTGAACAACAATGTCACGTAAAGCACGAGGATCGTCTGAACGAAGCTGAGAACCAGCTGACCGTAAAATTTTTAACAAAATTTCAGTCTTGTTTTCATCCAAAAGACCATTATTTTTGTTTGAAAGCAATTCACGAACAAAATCGTAAATGATACCACACCAAACAATGTTGAATGAATAAAGCTCAGCAAGCAACGAAACCAAATTTGCAGACTCTTTATTAGAAACAAGAGCATCATCACTAGACTGTGTCGATGGGTTACTTGAGTTCGCGCCATTTTTGTAAAATCGTTTATCGAATTCTTCAACAAGTGTTTGCACGAAATGGGCACCAAATTCTAAACCAGATGTTCTGTAAAGTGCAGCAACAAGAGCTGCATGAATTGCCAAAAACTTTTCAGAAAGAGCGCCTTGCAAAGCAATAGATTCAACAATGGTATTAGTGATGATTTCGTTCATGTATTGTCGGGGATGATGAAGGTACATGTCAGAAAGAGTTTTGGTGATGCCAGCAATGTTTGTGTCAGCCAATCTGTTGATTTGACCTTTAATTTGGCGACGCAGACGGGTAAGTTCTTCAGTTTGAGGAAGGTTGGATCGTGCAAGACCAGTTTCTTCGGTTTTACGAAGACTAGGCGGAACGTATTTTTGAACAGGAACAGGAGCAACATATGGATTTTCACGCTTAGGCTCGTCATCAGAATCATCGAAATCATCGCTATCACCATCAGATTCAAGTTCAGATTCGGTATCCAATCTTTCAATGTTTTCCAACTCGCTATCAGATTCAAAGCCTTCGATTTCGGAGCCAGAATTCTCGGCTAATTCAGGAACATCTTCCTCATCCCCGGAAAATTCATCTTCTTCATCACCTTCGTCTTCTGCATCTTCCACATAGTCACCATAATCAAAGTTCAAGCCATCCAATAATGTTTCCAAACCATCATCAAGATCACCTTCTTCTTTGTTCAAATCGGCATATGGATCCTTCAAGCCAAGCATATGAGAGTAAAATTCAATATCTTGGTCATCATTTTTAAACTGTTCAATCTGCTGGGATGTTGCATTTTTGGGAATCTTTGAAATTGGCACTCTTGATTTTTTGGATGAATGTTTCGAGTCATTAGCGTTGGTATTAGAAGCTGAATCCGGTTTGTTGCTAAGCAAATCAGCAAGACTGCGACCTTGTTTCTTTTCTGGCTTTTTCTCTTTTTTCTGAGTCTTTTCTTTTTTGTCGGATTTCAAAGTAGCAGACTCCAGCTTTTTCTTGTTTTCTTTGGCCAATCGTAATTGTTCCATGGTATCTTCGGCTGAATTCTTGCCTGATTTCTGGTTCTTTTTTGCCTCTTTTAACTTTTTGAGTGCTGCCCAAGTATCTTCAGCGTCATTGTTGTCATCATCACCTTCTTCTTCATCTTCGGCATCATCAAGCATTTCTTCATCACCTTCTTCTTCGCTAAAGTCATCAAAGTCGTCAGAATCAAATTCATCGTCAGAACTAAAGTTTCCAACTTCATCTTCTTTAACGATTCTAAGTCCTTCGTTTTTGGTGTTTTTAACATTACCATTACTTTTTCCACTCTTGCCGTTTTTATTTTGCTTTGCTTCTTTCAGCTTTTTCAATGCGTCCCATGTACTGTCAGCACTGTTTCCGCTAGTGTAATTAATATCTTCATCTTCGTCTTCATCATCAAATCCATCGAAATCTTCAAACTCTTCTTCACTCGATCCGTTAAATTCTTTAACCTTTATGGTATTTGAAAACCGGACACCTGACTTTTTCTGAGATTTTTGTAATGAATTATTAGATTTGACACTTTTATTGTCTTTGGTATCGTTTCCTGTCAAATCATTACTTTGACCGTTTCTTTTTAATTTCTTGTTTTTTCGTTCTTCTTTTCGTTGCTCTTTTCGTGAAACGTTGGATTTCAATTTACGTTTGCGAATAACGGTAGTGGTATCATCATTATTAGATGCTAAAGATTAAATAAAATTAGATATTTGATGATTAGTTGAATGTCAAGGCAAAAAAAAAAAAAAAAAAAAAAAAAAGCGTACCAATCTCATCCAATATATTTGATGGCAACCGTGGACCTCGTTTGAAACTTCCCATTATTTTCGTTTATTTGAAATGTCCAAAAATATTTGTACTGAACATGTAAAGAAAAATTTTTTCACAAGAAAAGAAAAACGGATTTGATTTTTGGGTTCGTTTTTGAAAAAAAATGAAATAAAATAAAAATTTTGTAGCCGCGCATTGGTCACATGCTAAAGTGATGACAGTCACGGATTTGTGGTTTAATGCATGTCATGTGATTTTGATATCTTATCAGTATTCGATTGTTGTTGCATTTTGGGGTTGGCATATGCTTGTTGATTTTTCGAAACGAAGAAAGCCGAAAAGACTTGAAACTCTGGTGTTTGTTTTAAACTAGTTGAGAAATTAAAATACAAAACATGTGATAACTATCATCGTGTTGTTAATCAGTTTATTGTTTATGTTAGTTGAGAAACGTGTAATGTCATTCATGAGGCTCGTGTATGTGTTGTATAAATATCTTTCATAAACTCATGCACACCAACAACTGGCAAAACTGCACAAAAGCTAATCATTGATGTTTCACAAAACTCAACGTGATACATGGGTTTTAAAATGGTTATCAGGAATGATTACAGGAATGTTGATTTTCAGGTGCAAAAGCTCAATAAAAATATGGATCCCGCTTTTAAGACATGAGATTAAAAACATGTGTGATCCCTTTTCTTTCTGCCATAATTATTATCTTCTAAACAACATAAATGACAATGTAACAAATGATAAACACAATAATGAAAAAAATTCTATCGACAGAAAAGGGAAAAACAAAAGGTTTTTTGTTTTTTCCAAGAGAATGTGATGTGTGCGTACTTGGTTACAAATTTGGTTGTTGTGATTCTAACCAGTAACTTTATACAAAAAAAAAAAAAAAAAAAGAGAAACTAGTACAGAGAAACCAGTTTTACTAATTAGTCGTACATGTATTAATAAATAAATTCTGTAATGATTTCTAATATTTAGGTTCTACATTTTAGTTAGGTTTTATTTTTTTCTTCTTGAATTACATTTATATTCAAACTTATTTAAACTCTATTCATTTTCCAAATTGTAATTCATGTTTTAATCTTGACTTGAGAATTTAGCTGTTCAACCCATTAATGTTGATGAAATGAAAGAATAACACAATCCTTTGGTTATAAGAATACGACTTCTATTTATGCCAACAATTATATGATTCTTTTTGATATTTAAACCAGCTAAAACTACACACTTTTTTTGTTTTTACAGTTATGATGACTCAAACCAAAATAAAAGAAAAAAAACAAGTAAAAATACTTTTAAAACTTTGATTCATTTCTATTTTGCTTGTCTCTGTGTGAATGTATTTATATAAATTTACAAATTTACAAATATCAAGTTAGAATCATGGACATGAAGAGTCGGCAGTTATTATACAACAACTGCACGTGTGGATCAGATTAAGCTACTGAAATAAGCTTTATTAAATGTTGTATTTTCCAGAATATAGTTTATTCTATTCCGGATTTTTTTTTTTTTTTTTTTCACTTTTTACATTTTTACATTTTGTGTATTAATGTCCACAATATATTCTTTGTATTGTGATGATTTAAAACTATGGTTAATGATTGATATAATAGGTATCACATAATATTTTTATATATTAGAATAACCCTCATTTTGTACTAAAACTTGAGCTTGTGAAAAAATAATGAACAAATTGTGGGACTTGTAGTGTCAGCAAAACATCACTTTTAATTATATTTTCTATTATCGTTACTTTAATGAGATCAAAAACTGGCTCTGTTTAACAAGCAGTATACAAACTAATTAGAAATTCAATAATGTAACTTTAACTTTTATTATGTATCCAACTGACCAAATAATAGCTCATGATTGAATGTGATCCCTTGTTCGTCGTACCTTATTTTTTTCATTTTTATTTAATATTAGTTCTTTTTTCTTTTACTTTTCTAACCACATTTGGATGTAGTAGTATTTGGTTATGAAGACGTAGTGAGTACAACATAATTAAGATTTATAAATGTGACGATAATCGGAAACCAAAAAAAGCCTCCAATAACAATCATGATGATTATCGCTTTATAAAGGCGTTTTTAACATCACTGGAACAACAATATCAACGACTTGATTATAAAAAAGGAATTCGAGTGATTTGAATTTTTTGGTTGATTTTAGTTTATTCTTGGTTAATATTATTTATTACTGTTCTTGAGCCTAGTTTTGAAGATAAAATAAGCAGTGACCGAGTTAATAAAAGTTGTTACAGGACAACGATACAGTATCAATAATGTATTGTAACTGATCCATTGTAACGCACATGATTCTATTTGTTTTTTTTGAAAAAATAAAGTATTATGCCATCGTTGCTAATTCTTGAGATCCACGCACTTTTGTGCCTTGTTTAAAAAAATATCACAACCTACGGCATCAGCATTCGTATCGTACATGTCACATGATATTGTGATCGAGCTGAGAAAGTAGAAACTAAAAGAATAAAAGTCAATGTATTTTGGTTTAGACCGTTTGAAACACGACTGTGTTCTTTTTCCTTTCATCAATTCATGTTGAAATCAATAATATCCAAAAACACAGGAATGAAAATAACGTTTGCTTGAAGATAAATTACGGTACATGTAGTATTAAAAAACGTTTATATAAATATCATCATGGTCGCCCCTTAAAGTATTTTTTTTTTTTATAAGAAAATAATTATAAAAACTATTTTCATTGAAGAAATGTAGAAATACTCATTTAATTTTTTATATAGTTTTATTGTATCAATACGTTGTTCTTTTTCATTCTGTAATTTGTTCATTTTTTCATTTTTGGAACGATTTGTCCCAAATGATTCAAACAATTGATCATTGTTTAAACAGTTATTAAAAAAAAAAAAGAAAAAAACCCAAAGAGTTAAAAATATTCAAATGAAATCTATGGATAAACCTTGTTTCGTCATTGTCTTAAAAACTTTATCGTTTTCTAATTCATGATTTCATTTAATTCTTGTATTTAATTAAAATCATTGTAATGGAGGTCAGATGGCTTTTATAAATAAAATAAAAATAAAAATAAAAAAAAATTTGTACAATAAACGCATACAAAATGGTGCCTAGGCAACGCACAGACTATATTTTCTATTTTCCGTTTTTTTTATTGGAATTCTTTTTTTTTGTTTGACAGCTGAGTAGAATGCCTTATTAGGCTGAACGTGCGGCTACAGCAATTGGGTCGTGGATGATAAATAGTAAGAGGATCCGTTATATGAATCAAATCGATAATTGTATTAACAGTTATAATAAAGGAATCAAATCTTCAAGAATCGGTGAATCAATCATTTGGCTCGACTATCAGATTGATATTTCAAATAACGAATCAAAATTTATGATAAATATAAAAGATATTGAATAAAAGCAAATACATACATTTCATTGATAAATCAATGGTTGATGTAGTGGCTGGAAGTAAGTGAGCGTTTTGGTGTTAAAAAGTGGGTTTCTGCTGTAAATGTCCACTTGTATGAGTTTGTAACGGTAATAATTTTTGTTACAGGATTCTGATTTTCTATTTTTTTTTTTTTTTTTTTCGCTTCCATGGAGATTAGTATGGCCTTTTGGTTGCCTTACCAATAAGTTGGCTTTCCACCACTTTTATACTTTAGTTCCATGACATGCAAAAATATATCTTTTTTTACGCCTATCGCGACCGTGTTCGTTGCTTAGGGTCAACTTCCATAATATGTATGAAAAAATTTTTCTTGAAAAAAAAAATAGTTGGTAGAGGTAGTATCAACAGTTTGTCAAGGTAACAATTGATGATTTGCGTGGTCAAATCACAATAAAAAAGCAATCACTACATCAAGAAACGAACGATTGAGATTACAATCACTAGTAAATACAAACATCACGGTTATCGAAGAATTATAAATTAGTATTTTTTTTTTTTTTTCAACGCTTGATCCAGAATGTGCGCAAGTTACCCTACTTCCGTTTTTCCAGTCCCACTGCGGCAATCCTCCTCGGTATCATGGCTTGTTCATCGTTATGAAACCATTGATACAAGATATTTTTATTTCCGTTTTTTTTATTCCAAAAGCAATTTCTAGACATTACGTATCAGGCTTAGCAATGATTAAAAATAGAGAATCGACTACAAATGTATAAAGCAAAAAAAATAATTATTACAGATCCAACCTATTTCTCGTTTTTGGAAAATGGATTTACTATTATCGCGCTGCAAACAGTAATCGATGCATGTATTTGGAAAACTTGTGACTTTTTGGAGGATTAGTAAAATGGTAATAAAAGAATGGTTGTCTTTAAAGTTTTCTATTTTTGTTTGTGCTTTATTGATTATTATTATTTTTTATTAATTTTCATGGTATATTTTTTAATACTGTTGGTTGTTACAGAAAGAAATGCAATGATTTGTTCATCATTACGTGTATGATCTGGTAATAAAAAAAGAAAGCAAAAACATACACAACCACAAAAAAGATCATTAATACATCACAGATACACTTTTTGAACGAAAACTGATGGGCATGTATGATGCCTCAAAAGGTTATCTTATGGATCCCGTTCCGATATTTGTATCATCAATTTTTTTTATTTTTTGAAATGTTTTTCAAACAATCTTCAATTGTAAGAAAGTCTTTGATAGCGATTTGTAGTGGTGGTCACGATTTTATTTCTTATTAACATATATTTTTTTCCAACAAGTAAACCTGTTAAAAATATTTTCATAAAGAAAGAACTTTTAATTAATTGTTGTTATTTTCTACTTTTTACTTTTTTGCAAACATAAAAACGAAAAAAGTCATTGAAATGTTTGATTTTTTTTGATTGGAAAAGATCAATAGATACCGGCAAATTGGAACTTAGTACCTTTCTGAGTCTTTTTGTTTCTTGGTTTGACTGACAATATCTTGGATCCATATATGGTTGAAGTATGGTGAAGAATGTTGTCTTTTATTTTTTTATTTTTTAAATTATTTAGTATTACGATCTTGTAACGAAAATAAAAGTGCCGACTATAGTAATTGTTGTTCTTTGGATAATGTAACAAACGTTAATACATTAGCTCATTAGTTTTGTTGTTGTTAGGTGGCCTATGTTTGTCGCCATAGAATATCCTTGCATGTATATAACCCCAGTTACTAACAATTAATAAACATACTAAAAAAACACATTACAGTGCTTTCTAAAAATTAATTAGTTCTTTTTTATTATTTTTTTTTTTTTGATTCACCCACTTGAAAAGGCTGTAAGGTTTCGATATTTGAATCAACGAGGCTTTGCACACGTCCATATGTTAACAATCGTTTCTGTTGAATAGATATCTACCCGATTAATTTCAATTCTTCAATTACAATCTTTGATTATAAGTTTTCATTATTTATTTTTTGGTTACTCAATTGTAGTTTAAAGTAACTGTTTAAAATAGAAATGTTTTTTTTTTTTTTTAAAAAAAAAAAGAAATAGTACGAGGTAGATGACGAAATTTTATATCGTTAATTACGCTTTTTGCTTCTTTATAAAAATAATTTGTAATAGTCGAAAAAGGCAAGCCAAGTAATATTGTTTACAATGTAATGAAAAGCAAGCTGGTTATGGAAAAATAACATAAGAGAATAATTGAAATAATATAACTCCTATTTGTTCAATTTCATAATAAATTCTCCAAATCTTCGATCAAATAATTCTAGAATCATGATATTTTTGAATTTTCCTTTTGTTTTGAGATTACATAAAAAATAGAATGGTGTGATGTTTGTAAAAAAAAAATGAAAAATAGAGCCAAGCTGATTAAATCAATAGCTACCTTAGTTGAATCCAATAATAACGTGTCTAATTGTATTATTTCAAAAAGATTATAAATCTAAATATCACCAAGTAAAGATTTCAAATCATCAAGATCCTCTTCATCCTGAAACTCAATCACTCTAGCGACACCAGATTTGTTTCTGACCAACTCAACAGCACCGGCATAAGACATGAACAAGGTTTGGTTAGCGGTTGGTGGACGATAGTACAACATGACAAAAGGACTAGCCAATCTACCATCAGCAAGCTTATGTGGATAAGACAAGATAACGAATCGAGGAGCATTGACAGGTAAATTTTCTTTAAGATCTTCGATATCGGTGATTATTCCCTTGGGATATTCATCTTTATTTTCAATAGTGATTTCTTGAGAGCTGGAGATAGACAGGACCAAGGCCTGTGGCTCAGTACCTCTTGCGCTAGAAAAACGGAATTTTGAAAGCTCCGATTGCGTAGTATCGCCAATAGTGTAGAGGTTCTAATAACAGCGAAAACAAGTATTTAGATAATTAGCAAATAAACAATTGTTTCGTGTTAGTATGCTAATGAAACTCACCATTGTGGTTGTCGATATAAATTGATTAGTATGGTGGTGTTGACCAGGGAAGATTTGTGTGACCTGGAAACTGAATGTATGCCGGCATGTGATGAATGACCAACTACTTGATTACAGCAAGCATTGTAATAAACATACACGGCTGGTGTCGCTGTAACGCACTGTTTATTTGTTAAAACCGTAGTTTCGAGCTGTGAAGAAATACAAAAAGTCCGGTAACAAGAAAAGTAAATATTAAACGAGGGCTATAGGCGAGCATGGTCGACCTGTCAACCAGGTTCTACATTTTTGCCTATCACCAGCAGCGGCGGCCGATGAAGGGAAAAAATATACATGTAAAATAATAGCGTTCCAGGTGTATAACCCTCGATTATAAAAAACAGACACAACAGAAAAACGACGAATCGTGAATAAAAAATAAACCAATGCAAGAGTTTGATACGAATCACAAGTCAACAAAGTGTCAAATAGACCCAGCAGGCCGTTGAAACGCGTCAAACAGGCCGGTAGCTCGAGATACGGCGGAGAGTCTAGTTCGGATGCTCAGCTGGCACCCAGAAACTGCAAAAGTAAACAGAGGCGAGTATAAATACTATTCGATTCCCACCACTTGGGCACCTTTTTTCGAGCGTAGCGTTTTTTTCTGTCACGCATTTCGTCGCACACATTTGATTTGGTTGCCAAAGTAGTTGAATCCGGCCGACTTCCCGCCTTTTGCCATTGCTTTTGTTCATGAACGCTTCTGATTCGTGTTTTGTAATTTCCCGTTCTGTTACATCTGTTGACTTATTACACTTCTGGTGTTACACTTTATGACCTCTCCAGCCACAAAAATTTTACCACCAACTACTTGTCACTCATTTCCACCCTCTGATTCTTTTTCTTAAAGGTGTGTTTCCTCACCTCCAAAGCTCCTGAACTCTTCAAGATATTATTATTGCATTCATTACTATCGGACTTATTTGCAACTTGCTGACGTTTGATTCATCATTATTTTATAGCATACTTTTTAAATGACTCAGGTATGTCTTTATCACTATGCCATGTGTAATTTGCTGGCATCTTTTTTTTTTTTTTTTTTTTTTTTTCTTCGTTCTTTTTTCTAACTTTGTTTCTTGTTAGAATATGGACCAACCTGCATCTGTCGCCGGCGGCGCCCGTGTTACTCGTTCTCAGCTTTTTGATCTCAAAAAACGAGCTCTAGGCTCTACTAAAAATCGTGCAGTATTGGAGGATCTTTCAAATGTTTCTAAACTTCCAGGTGCCGCCACAGCACCAACAAATGGAAAACTCCTCGGTAACCAACCCTCAAAACAGTATCTACAAAAATCTTATTACAACAAGCCTGCATTGTCAAATTCTGCATCAAATAAAAACTTACCATCCATTTCAGCTGCTCATCCTATTTCTGTACATAAAAATTCCAACAATACTAACATTTCTACATCTGCTTCAGCTCCAATCACATTGTCAAACCCCAAAACTTTTATTCCACATTCTTCTAGAGATGAATCTAAAATCATTTCTTCTTCAACCGAGGTCCTTCGCGAAAATGTTTCTGAGCCAAAGTCTCGTTCGTTGTCTACTAGTCAACAAAAACCTGCAAACAAATCTTATGAAAAATCCAATGATCACATTAATGGCACTTTGAAACGAAAATCTCGTTTTGATGATCAAGGTGAAGAAGACGAAGAAGAGGAGAGAAGAGAAGACAAGCGAAACGAAACAGAAAAAGACGATGATGAGGTTGATGAAATTGTCGACCAAGCCGATGTTTCTTCTAGACCTGCCAAACGTCAGCGTACGAAAATGTGGGATGATTTAGATGCCGAAGATTTTGATGATCCCCTCATGGTGTCTGAATATGCACCCGAAATCTTTGAATATCTTTATGAATTGGAACAAAAATACAT
>JAJLVH010000098.1:0-17814 GCA_030570155.1 Magnusiomyces magnusii
TTGTATTCGAGAAGAAAGTAGGAATCGTCGGATGAAATTGAGACTGTGATCAAGTCTTTTTGTTGGTTGGGAAATGAAATTGGAAAAGACATTTTTTATTTTTTATTTTTTGGTGATGGTTTGGAACTGAGGTTTGTTCAAGTCGTATTTATAGGTTTTGTTGATACGCGTGACCCCGCAAATGTTCAAGCCTCGAATTAAAACTGTAAATTGATTGACTTTGTATTTGATCGGCAATTAAAAAAATTAAAAATTAAAAATTACAAGCAGGTCACGTCTACAACTAGGTCGTGCCAATAGTGAAGTATTACATTGTGGAACAAATCAAAGACTTGGAAATCCTTCACCTTTAGTTATTTCTAACTACTCTCATCACTTCCACAGCCAGTGAGTCAAAAACTGTGCAGGTTGAAAAAAAAAAGAGAGAAATGTTGGTTTTTTGGGTTTATTAGTTATGACAGATGCATAGTTCTATTGGTAAGGCTACTAAACCGTACAGACATAAAAGATCGGTATATCTCAGTATGGGTGTGGTTTGTGGAACAGTTCATTAGACGACTTATCACGAATAAGGACTTAAACCAATCATAAGTTTATCTTTTCTCCAATATTTTGTCAGTTTATACTTGATGATGATTCATCGATTCTCTTTTTGATAGTCGACATGATAAAAAATAAAAGTCGTTAGCCGTAAACACGGCAACCTATCAAGATAACTGAAATAAGAAAATATGGTTGGATGCTTGGTTTTGATTTGTCGATATTAAGTTCCTGTTTGGTTCTGGTGATAATCACGAGTTGGCGATAATCACGAGCTGATGTTTAAATGGTCAGGATATGAACTTGACGGTTCAAGTGACCAAAGTCGATTAAACTTGAATTGACTTGATTATTTGACATTTCATTTCATTTTCTTTTTTTGAATACCGCTTTGCTGTAAAACTAAAGTCTTGTTTTCATGTGAAAACCGGTGTCAATCTCACTAGAAAAAGAAGCTACTGACGAGTCGATTCAGTCTCCTGGCTGCTCACACGTGCACCGTTCAGCCTTTTCATTGGCCAAAATAAATGGGCTGCCTAATGTTCAGTTACATCCTGTGTAACACATTTGTCACGCACCAGCTTCTTTTCTTTTCTTCGTTTCTAAAAACTTTTTTCTTTTCTTATTTTTATAAAAAAACCGGTTTTCTCTCGAACTTGGCGGTTTTACACACTATCGAACAAACAACAACTATGGATAATATGGACCAAATCAACAACCCTTCCCCTTCTTGGCCATCCGTTTATGATGATATCACCAACATAAACATTGCTCTAAGTCCAGCTACAAACAAACCATCTACACCTTCTGATCTCACGCCAACTGCTTCTTCAACTTCCATTTCAAACGATTCCGGTTCTAAGTCATTACAACCTCAATCTGTTGCCAGTCCGCAAGATTATCAGCCTTTTTTCGACTTTTCAAACATCAGTTTAGACTCTCCAATGTTTTCTCAACCACATTCAAACCCGTTGTCTCCAAGATCTCAACTTCAATCCATTTCAAATCAACTCCAACAACTTCAACAAATGCAGCATTTCCAACAGTTTCAAAACTTGCAAAATCAGGTCCAACAATTACAACAACTTCATCAACAAAACCAATCTACTTCTCCTGTCTCAAGCCAACATAGCTCTCCAAACTCATCTGATAATAATAATAACAATCTTAGAATCCAAGCTGCTCAAAATAACCAATCTATATTACAAAATTCCGGAAATATCGATACCTTGTTTCGTGATCTTTTTCACAATTATAACGATACTACCAACTTGGATTCGCTCATGATTGATTCTGCAATGTCCAACTCTTTAGATCCTCAAAGTTCCGTCATGACCAATGAAATCTTTAAATCTCCAATGACTGGACCTTTAGATAAAAACTCTCTTGTACCTTCTTCTGCAACCTCTGAAGAATTCACGCCTCTCATGTCTCCAGCCGTCACGCCGTTTGATTCAATGAATCCAAATATGTCATCTTCTAATCTGGATTTCACCATTCCTGGTCCTTACTTTGCTGCACCTGCTGCACCCTCTGTGTTTGAAGATAAGCATACTTTTCCTGCCACTGGAACAAACCAACAGTCTCAAAATTATCAAGTATCTTCTACTCAAATCTCACAACGACAAGCTCCTGCAAGACGTCAAAGACGTGTAAACAGCAAGAAAACAACCCCTGTATTGGCTCCAATGGTTTCAAAAACTCATTCTGGTTCTGTCTCTTCTGTCTCTTCTATTGCTTCCATTGGTTCTAGAGTCACCAAAGCTTCTCCTATGATTCGACCTTCAAGACGGTCAAGTTCTAATTTGCCTAGCCTCACTTCTTCCGCAAACACTTCTCCCATGATGCAACCAAGTTCTTCTTCTTCTTCTTCTTCTTCAGATCAACATGCCAGTGGCTGGTCTTCAGATTCTGTTTCTCCAGAAAGCGGGAACGGCGACAATTCTATGCCGCCTCCGCAAAAACGTACTACTCGCCGACAAAGTGCAGCCTCGCTTGCAAGAAATACTAATACATCTGTAGTTTCTGATAACCAACAACAAGCTTCGTTTTTGGCACCTTCTAGTCAAAAGAAGAAAGGTAGTAGTAGTAATGGTACTATCGCCACAGAAGCGACTGCTAAACCTGTTGCTGCAACACCTGCAAGTCTCATGAATTTGCCTGAACAAAATGATGTTGATATGGTAGACACCGAGGCTACAGAGCAGCATTTGAGTAATGCTGTCAAAACTAACCAAAATGTTGAAACCCAAGAACTTAAAGGTCGCAGTAAACAAGAAAAGAAGAGCACCACTAATTTGAAAACCAAGCCAGTAACAAGAAAGAAATCTGTTTCCATGTCTCCGCTTACTTGTGCTTCTTCGCCATTGTTGTCGACTTCTAATACACCTGTTTTACGATCAGCGGGGTCTACTCGTCGAAGCATTAGTTCTCGCAAAGGTTCGGTTTCCAAAGCCATGCTACCTTCACCCTCGCTCAACCCAATCAAACCCAAAATCAATATCCAAACCAATACACAATCAGCTTGGAAATCGCGTCATGGCAGTTCTTCGTCTCCTGTCATTCATCCAAAGATTTCACCCCATATTTCGCCCCGACATGGAAATAATAATACCGGGCACGTATCCATTTCTTCTAAAAACTTGTCGTCTAGCCCCATTCTTAATGCAGACATATCGATGGTACTCGCATCAAAGTCAAATTACCAAAATATCGTAGAAGGAACGCATTCACAGTTGGGATTGTCATACCCTGATTCCTTGTCTGTTGACTTGACATCCAAACGCACGTCTCACAAGCTTGCGGAACAAGGCCGGCGAAACCGTATCAACTCTGCGTTGGCGGATTTGGCAAAATTGCTGGCACCTACGCACCAAGCTTCGTCCAAAGCCTTGACGGTCGAAATGGCTATCGAGTACATTAAATCGTTGCAGATGGAAATCACAGACACCAAAAGTAGACTTGCGCAGTATGAAAATGTGGACTCGAATATGACGAGCGTTTATGATGCGTTGAAGGCTGGAAAGAGTGAAAAAAGTGAATCGGGAAAGAACGAAAAGGTGGAGTCTGGGAAAACAAATAAAGGCGGTGATGATGATAATAAAAATGAATTAGGAAAAGAGAGTAAAGGTGATGAAGAAGAGAAGAAGGATAAAAGAATAAAGAGTTCAGTGGCATTGTCATCAACAAGTGATACCAAATCGGATACAGGAGCGGTAAATGGGTACAAACAAAGCACAGAATTGGTTGAATCTGATGATAAAGTTGAATCTTTAAGTACATGATTTCTTTTTTTTTTCTTTTTTTTATTTATTTATTTTGATTTATTTATTAATTGGGTTTGTTTAATTTTGACTTTATTGATCAAGAAAGGTTTATGACAATGTGTGACTAATTAAAACCGTTTTTTTTGTAAGAATTTTTTGTTTTGGTAAAAAAACAAATTAATCAAGATTATAAAGTTTTTTTTCTTATCAATCATCTTTATTTGTATCGATTATTATTTTCAACATGGAATCTTTGAAATTTTTTACAACTGATACAGAAAAAAAGTTTAATAATCTTGATACCGTTGCTAATAATACTGACAAATCTTCTGCACGACTTGGTTTTGTTGATGATTCTGTTGATAAATTAACTGAAAACTGTGGAGCAAGAAAAGACGAAACTCAAAACAAGACAGAAGAAGAAAAAAAAGAAGGAAAGGTTGGTGATGGTCACGTACAAGAATTGATATCTGATGATTGTCAAAATCAACCTGCACGTTCAGAAACTGATAATTACACAAACTTGGAAAACAGACTTGCTGCTTCTACTTTCGCAGTCGTCAATGATGAAGGTCACTCTGTAATCCAAGAATTCAATATTGACGACAACGACAACGACGACAGCGACGGCGACCAAACTACTTATCCCGAAGGTGGATGGGAGGCTTGGTCAGTTGTCTTGGGTTCATTTTTTGGATTAGTTGCAGTATTTGGGCTCGTCAACACTTTAGGTGCCGTCCAATCATATGTCAGTATCCACCAACTGGCCAACAAAAGTGAATCCCAAGTATCTTGGATTTTCTCAGTATTTGTGTTTCTAAGCTTTCTTTGCTCTGGTTCCATCGGACCTCTATTTGATGCCTACGGACCGTACCATCTAGCAATCCTTGGCTCCTTTGTGTTCCTGCTGGGCATTTTCATGACAAGCTTGTGTACCGAGTATTATCAATTCTTTCTAGCCTTTTCGGTATGCTGTGGGGTCGGCACGGCATTGCTGATGACCCCGGAAGTAGCCATTTTGGGCCACTGGTTCCAAAAACGAAGCGGTACTGCAACTGGTTTGGCAACAATGGGTGGTAGCTTTGGTGGTGTTGTGTTTCCAATCATGCTCAGAAGTTTGTATCCTACAGTTGGATACGGCAATGCTTTACGGATCCTAGGCTTCATTTCTCTTGCCCTACTGTCTGTGTCTATATTCTTGATCAAGCCGCGGTTACCCAAAAACAAAACAGGCAACGCTTTTTCGTTGAAAAATGTGTTTGATGTGTATTCATTAAAAGACCAAAGATTTGTTTGGCTCTGTGTAGCCAACTTTTTGGGAGAACTCGGTGTTATCAACGGCCTCACTTTTTTGACATCTTATGCACTAGCGGTCGGACAAACTGAATCCATGTCTTATGCTCTTTTGGCCATTCTCAACGGTATGGGCATGGTTGGCCGGGTCGTGCCTGGAATTGTTGCAGACAAACTTGGTCGGTTCAACATTTTGATTTTAACAACGACCATGGCGTTCGCTACCATTTTTGGGATTTGGTTGCCGTTTGGACACACAAGAACTGGGTTGATTGTGTTTGCCATTTTGCATGGTTTTTGTAATGGTGGCATTTATTCGTTGGCGCCAGTGTGTTGTGCGCAGATCTGTCGGGCCAAGGATTATGGACGAAGGTATGGCACAATGTATTTCATTGCGTCGTTTACCATTTTGCTGGGTGTCCCGTTGTCTGGCTCTTTGATTCGTGAAGGTAATTATACAAGACTAGTGATATTTAATGGAGGAGTTTATTGTGGAACTACAGTGAGTTTGATTATTTCGAGATATTATGCTGTTGGATTTGACTTGAAGAAATGGTGAATTCAACTATTAGCACTTCTTTATCGATTGCAAGACAGCTAACTATCAAGCCACATTATCAATACGTAACTAACGAAACCACGTAATATCAATTATATTCTATTTCATTTACACTTTTAAACTTTTTTTTCATTCAAGAGCAATTGCACAAACGGCTGAAACGTCACCAACGGCCAAAACTAGTTGCTTCCGACGATATATCGTTAGCGGCATGTAATGGCGTGAATGGACCGGTACAGTCAAGCAAAATAACAGCACTACGAATGCTTATTAGAAATGTATATTATAAAAAGTCTGGGGCGGAAGTTTTTGGTTGGGTTGGCTTTGAAAAAAAATATTCGTTCGCGGTTCCCTTTAGTGGATTTACCAAGGTTGTTGGTTCAATAATGGAAAAGTCAATTGTAAAAAACAATCTCTTGAAGAAAACCTTGGTGTTTTTTGTTTTTTTGTTTTTTTTTAAGATTTGAAGCAATTCAAATATATATTTACTATTATTATTATTATCTTTCATCAAAATGTAATCTGTTTTGATCAAGTATCAAGATAATCAACCGATTCGTGACTCATTACTGGTCCAAGTCAGAGTTATATTCTGGGGAAGCCCCATTTCTATCTAGTAACTGGGATGAAATTCAACGGCTATTTCCGGTTCATGTTTTTTGGCTGGGTTATTGTTACTTTTCGTACATCTATAAATTCAATTCAATTTCTGCCTATTTTTTCAATATATATTTTTTGATCAATAGTTCTTTATCATCTTTGTTATCGTTTTTAAAAATGGCACCTTCAATTAGCGCTTTGATGACACCTTCGTCACCTACAAATAACAATCCTTCGTCTCTTGAGTCTTCTACTTCAACTGGACCTCATCCACGGCGGCCTTCATCTGTTTCTCATTCAAAGCCGGTCATCTCTAACAGTGGATCCAAAAAGAAATTCAAATGGCCTACCAATGTTTCTTTTTTTTCAACCTCTGGCGTTGCGACTAGCTCTAAAAAACATAGCGACACAAACAATACTGGTAAAACTGATAACGCTGATGTTTTGGGACCTAGTTCAATTGAACTCTCCAGTCACAATTCCAATAATGAAATTGAAAAAGGCAACGATGCTGCTGTTGAAATAACAAAAGTTTATCTACCTTCTTCTCATGGAATTCAAAATGTAAAGGATGCACAATCAAACAGTGAAAATTTCATATCAACTGGCCATCAAACCGCCGATTGTTTGGAAAATAGAGCTATATCTTCTTCATTTGCAGTTTTAAATCAAACTCACCAAGTAACTGAAATTGGATCCTCTTCTTCTTCTGTTTCTTCTGGCTTCCAACTTGAAAATGACGACGACGACGATATGGATTATCCTGAAGGCGGCTGGGAAGCCTGGCGTGTCGTTTTAGGATCTTTTTGTGGACTTCTTCCTGTTTTTGGTCTCGTAAACTCCCTTGGTGCCGTTCAAGCATACGTTAGTGTCAACCAGCTTGCCAACAAAACAGAGTCCCAAGTTTCTTGGATTTTTTCTGTTTTTGTGTTTCTTGAGTGTCTTTTCACTGGCCAAGTCGGTTACATTTTTGATTGCTATGGACCTTACCAGTTATCAATCGCTGGTGCCATTTTGTTTACTCTTGGTTTGTTTACAACAAGCTTTTGTACCGAGTATTATCAGTTTTTCTTGTCTTTTTCTGTTTGCTGCGGAACAGGTGCTGCGATGCTTATGACTCCCGAAGTTGCTATCCTAGGCCAATGGTTTCAGAAACGTTGTGGAGCTGCTACAGGAATAGCTACAATGGGTGGAAGTTTGGGTGGTGTTGTGTTTCCAATCTTTTTGCGACGACTTTATTCTACTGTTGGATTTCCTTGGGCTATTAGAGCTCTTGCATTTTTATCACTTGGCCTGTTTGTTTGTTCCATTTTGCTAATGAAACCTAGACTTAAGAGCAGCAAGGCATACAACTTTTCCATCACAACATTTTTTCATGCTCCATCTCTTAAAGATAAACGGTTCACTTTACTTTGCATTGCCAACTTTTTGGGTGAATTGGGTGTCATCAATGGACTCACCTTTTTGACATCTTATGCGCTTGCCGCCGGGCAGTCTGAATCCATGTCATACTCTCTTCTTGCCATTCTCAACGGTACAGGAATGGTTGGCCGGGTCGTGCCTGGCATTGTTGCTGACAAACTTGGTCGATACAACACCTTGATTGTGACTTCGGTTTGCGGTGCTATCACCATTTTCGTGATTTGGCTTCCTTTTGGTAAGTACACAGCTGGACTCATTGCTTTTGCGCTTGCACATGGTTTTTGCAACGGAGGAATTTTTTCGTTGATTCCCGTGTGTTGCAGTCAAATCAGCCGGCCCCAGGATTATGGAAGAAGATATGGAACTATGTACTTTGTTGCGTCTTTTACAATTCTTTTGGGTGTTCCATTGTCTGGTTTGTTGATTAAAGATGGAAACAATTATGATAATTTGATTATTTTCAACGGTGCCATTTATTTTGGAACTGTTGGTGCGTTGATTGCTTCTCGTTATTGTGCAGTTGGTTTTACAATGAAAAAGTGGTAAAAAAAAAAGCATAATGATTAACGAATATGGCTTGCAGCTATTTGTGATCTAGTGGTTTGTTTAGTCGATAGTAATTTAATATTTACACGAATCAATATTGACAATTTCAAAATCCTCGGTTGTTTGAAATGCTTTTGATGGTTGTTTTGTTAGTTCGATGTGGATATTTCGTTGATATTGGCTTTACTAAGCCCGAAAACCGTTTATTCTTTATGTCCATCACTTTGGAAACACCGAATTGTAAAATACTGCCTAGTTGGTTTCGTGACCATGTTTTCTCGTATTTGCAAGCTGCAGCCGTGTGCTTCACAAAATAGGCAGTTTGTGCCTAAATAGCCGTTGTGTATGCTGGTATATAAGCGTACGGCAGTTATTTGTTCTATCGCTCGGAAATATCTCACACAAATGTGTGTGTGCCCAGTTTAATTAGACTTGTGCGAAATAACCGCGGAGAAAGAAAAGAAGCCAGAAAAACCGCCAATCAAGTTCTGTTATGTGGGCTTTTGATTTGTAATGCAAACGACTGAACTTTCTGGGTCAAGCGGCATCTGGCCATGACTCACGCGCTGTGTCTTCAACTAGGCCGAGATTGTTGTTTTTTTGCAGAGAAATGCAATACGACTTGACTAATTTATAGACTCTGTCACGCTTGTGCGTTCGTTGATTAACAATCAAACACTTGAGTTTGGGTCCCGGGTGCATATTTCCAGGCTTTCAACGGGCCAAAACTCTGGTTTGCTTCATTCGCACTCTTTCTTCTACGCTCACATTGGCTTGATTTTGTGGGGGAAGGACCAAAAGTCTATACAGCGTGAAAAATACATCTCCGGAGACCGCACAAAAGTAACAAGTTCTCAATTTTATGGATCAACGTAATCACTGTTTTTTTTTCAATTTGGTGCGTTTTAGTCTACATATAAACATACCAGCATCTGCCTTTATGACCACCATTATAATCTTTATTAAAAATAGTGAAAAATACCAAACGGCTCAATAAACCTTAATATGATGTTTGACCAATTTGAAAAACCAAAAGCTGGTTCTGAACCTGATACCAGATTAAATCATACAGATTACATGCATCATTCATTCTTACAAGACACCGAAGAGTTACATGACCATGATGACGAGTTGGCTCTTAGATACTCACAGAACCAGTTGCAAAGCCATGCCTCAATACCCAGGAACTCTATAACCAATCATGACAACATTGCTGATAAAGAAGCCAATCCATCCGAAATTCATATAAATTCATCCAACTCTTCTGACGCCGAAGTGTTTACCAATAAACTCCACGACCCTACATATTTTCCCGACGGTGGTTTACAGGCTTGGTTATGTTTGGTGGGTGGATTCTTTGCCGTTTTCACTACATGGGGAGTCATCACATCTTTTGGTCCGTTTATGGCATATTATAGAAGCACGCTTCTCAAATCTTCGTCGTCGTTCCAAATTGGCTGGATATCTTCTGTCCAACTTTCATGTGTGTTTATGGGTGGTGTGCTGACGGGTAGGCCATTTGATAACGGTTATTTCTATCATTTATTGATAGGTGGCTCTACTCTTATTTTTGTCACGTTCATGTTGCTGGCTGAATGCAAAGAATACTACCAAGTGCTACTGGCTCAAGGTGTAGGGCTGGGACTTGGTATGGGAATGTTGTTTGGTCCTTGTTTGGCTTGTACTGGCGCATACTTTAAAAAATATCGTGGGTTGGCCATGTGTATTTGCTCTTCTGGTGGTGGTGTTGGCGGCGTCATTTTTCCAATTGTTTCCAACAATTTGCTCTATGTCAACAAAATTGGATTTGCTTGGACTATTCGTGTGATTGCATTTATTGAACTATTTCTTCTTTTGTTGATGATTCTTATCATGCGCGACCGATTACCACGCTCTGTTCGTCAAAAATGTAATGCTGAAAAAAACGCATCTTCCGCTTTGTCGCTCAAGTCTTGGGTTGACGTAACAGCACTTAGAACCCCCGAGTTTATGTTTTTTGTTGCTGGTGTTACGTGTTGCTTCTTTGGATTATATGTTCCGTTTGCCCAAATCCAGTCTTTTGCTATTCACATTGACGTAAAACCCGAAATTTCACGCTACATTGTTCCCATTTTAAATTCTACCAGCACGATTGGCCGACTTAGCACTTTTCTTATTGCAAACTATTTTGGTGCTCTCAATATGACTATTCTTTTCAGCATTTGCTCTGCAGTTGCTTGCTATACATGGTTTACAATAGAAACCGATGCGTCCATGATTCTTTTTGCGCTTTTCTATGGGTATTTGGCGGGAGTGGTTGGAACTTTTCCGCCGTTTTGCGTACCACACTTGACTGATGACATTACAAAACTTGGAACTCGGTTCGGCATGTGCTTTCTGTCATTATCGCTAATGGTTAGTTTTTCCATTCCTATTGCTGGTTTATGTTTGGGTACAGATGGAAACGATTATAAGGCATCAGCGATTCTTTCCGGTTCGGTATTTGCAGCTGGTGCTGTGTTTATGTGTTTGGGAAGAATTAGTAAAGCTGGATTCAAATTTGCTGTTATTTAAATCGGCATTTAATTTCTACATTTTGCATTTAATCATTTTGTTTTTTTTGTTTTGTTTTCTATACTTTCTTATAATTTTTGTAATAATTGATTAATGTCACAATCATGAAATGTTTTTCAAAAATGATTTGTGTGCTAAATTAATTGAATAGGCAATAAAGTTCATCATTTTAAAAATTTTCATCTGCTGATGATAACTCCATTTAAACAGAAACACCATTATATTATAAAGTGTAATGGCATATATTTGGTTACCTATTTAATTTTTTCATGATTGTTTGTTATAAATTCAAGTAATCTTTGCCTCTTGAAGGTTAATACATCACTTTGTTTATTTGAAGGAAAAAAGACATTATTTTAAACAATTCTAATCAACAATGTGAATTCTGATAAATCTTACAGCGATTTTTTCTACAGGAATTCATGAAACGATTTTTAATACGTTCGGATTATCGTTATGTTTTATCAAGAATTTGACAAAAATCTTGGCATTGAAAGTAAATGTCAACCAACTGTGAAAACTCATGTATTCAATGCCAATTTTTTTTCAAAAAAACTGTTCTCCAAAAACAAAGTTTATAAATATCAGCATTATTAATTGCTTTGAATTCGTCAAAATAAAATGGAGTGCGATGATACCGAGATAGGCACAATTGCTGGTCACAGTGGATTGTATAACAGGGTTGACTCAGCAATAGATACGTTTACAACCAGTAATAATGTTTCATTTGTGAACAGTGGTTTGCAATAGCTTTTCAATATTCTTGATATACCAAGCTGAGAAAAATACAAGTGTTGACATAACTATTTTAAACTTTGAAAATATTGTAGTTTTTTGTTTGTTTTTTTAATATTTGGCAGAGAGTCATTGGTACTAATGCAAAACTGTTATCTGTATGAACAGCAAAAAATATGGGATAAAATACGGAGAGGTCCAAAAACCATCAACTCATCATAAAACCGTTATATGTTTTTTGAAAAATCTCTTTGTTTCTTTATATTTTTATGCTCTCTTGATTCATTGGTAAATTACTTCAAGCTGTACAAGTATTGTGCCAACAGTACGTACGGCTGGCGCTGATACACGTTAAGGTACAAAGCGTTTAACTAAAAAATGTGTGTAAGTGAGCCTCACATCCACCTTATCAGTACCTGTTCTTCCAAGCACATCAAAAATATGACATATAAGTATCAACCTTCTAAATAGACCAAAACCAAGGGTAATCGAAAATATAAATGCGTGATTAATATAAAAGTAAATTAATTGATCAAAAAGCCACATTCCATTATTGTTTTATTAGAAATGAGATAGTCAATGAGTGAGGAACCGGAAGAAGTTTTGTAGTTGAAAAAAATCTCAATTTTATGTCCCTCAATATCAAACCTACATTTGCGTGTTTTTTCAAGTGTATAAATAAGCTGTATATTCTCTACGTGAAAAATTCTTCACGCAATTATTATTGTTTTACAAAAATTTCAACACTAATTATTATTTACCTATATCTGTTCATCTCTTAAAAATGACTAACTCTGCTCAAACTCAACAAATTGAACAAAAGTCAGTTGGATCCCCTCATATTGATTCGACTGAGCACAAGGCCGATGCTCATTCCGAATCACCTACTCATAATTCATTCTCCTCTCACCCTTCTTCTCATACTGATTCTCACGCTGGTTATTCCGAACACCACGAATCTCATCACCACCTTCATATGCCCAAAATCCACTCTCCCTTTGATTCTCCTGCACTCAAACCCATTGTCCACGCTTACGATGCTGTGATGGATACACTGGCTCCCGAAGTTCATGATGCTGATGGTAACTACGATCACATAAAAACTTCTTTTGCTGGTATTGGCCGCGCTCATTAATTTATTTGATTTTTTTGTTTTAAATATACTACATTTTATATTAAACAACTGACTACGAAATTCAAACAATGACAGAGTACAAAAGATAAATACCACACAGTGAATGAATACATGTTATGTACTAATTAGATTAAATAATTGTGTGATCAACAATGTATTATCTGAAGTCTATATTTTGAATTGTTTAAAAAGTTTTGCAAAGAACTTACATCCGAATGTAACAGAAATGCCGAGTTTTTGCCATTAAATTTTAGAAATTATAATGGACAAGCTTCTTAGCATTTTAACCTAGTAAAATTGTTCATTGTATTTCATTTTCTTATAAAAAAAAAAGAGTAAATTATTGAATTGGATTATTTATGAAAAGTCAAATACTACTGTAAATGTAGTAAGCTAACTAGTTACTTGAAAACATATTTCAAGATTCGACATGGCATAATATCAACCAAAGTTTTTGTATAAATTCAATCCCGTTTTGTTTATATTTGGGTTATTTTGTTTGTCTTGTATTTTGTATGTAAATTTAATCAGCTTACACCATGTTTCAAACATCAAAACCAGAACTCCACGGAGATAATTTTAGGTTCTTCATTAATAATAGATATTGTTTGTAATAATATTCAATACAAAGTTTACAAACGTACTGATTAGTTTTTTTTGATTATTTTTTGATTTCCTTTTTGGTTGGAATTGCTACATTTGGTACTTTGTATTATTTTTGCTTTTTTTTTTTCGGACTTTGCCCTGATTATCATTAAAAAAAAAATTAATAATTATCAACTTAATAACAATTAAAGTCACTTCGGCTTTTGAATTCCGAATCGTGTATTCAAGTCCTTTTTTAGCTTATTTGTGTGTGTGCTACAAATAAATGTTTAACCATACACATGTTATCGCCTTTTTAAAAGTGACAATATCAAGAAACTTGTGTTTGTATGACTATAGTAAAAAAAAATTCAAATTATGACGAGTTAAACGTTTTCAGTGAACTCAAACAAAATATATATCATTTTTGAAAGTCATGTCAACTGTTATCTAGAAATGTTAACAAAAGTAGTGTGACTCAGAATTAGCCATGAAAAGGAGTAAATAGGCTTTGCTTTAGAAAAAAGAATGCCAGGTTACACTAAACTTAAATTTTAGAAGAAAAAATCATCAATAAAAATAGGCATTAGTCATTGCCATGTATATCATGTTTTTGGTTTTTATGGCAAATCCAAATCGATACTTCGGTGTTATTTTTTGTATAAATACAATGAGAAATCGTTTTATTTATTACAAAAACGTTTACTTAATATTATTTATCATTACCATTCAATTACTCCGTTTTGTTTTATTTGATTTTAACTAAACATATATACACACAAACAATCACATACTCCATCATGTCCAACTTATTTATTATCTCCGATTTAAAAACCGAAATTCAAAACAAGCAAAAGTCATTTGACGCCCAAAATCGTGGTTCATCTCATCAGCTTGTTGATGATGCCGCAACACTTTACGAGTCAACATATACAACTGAAAAAGATATTCAGAAATCTACATCTAAATCTTCAACCCGCACGTTAAACTCTGTTTTTAAGTTTCTGGCGCCCAAAAGTCAAACTGGTTCCAATAAATCGTTATAGATGGTTACGTTCATTTTGGTTATAATCATTTATTAAATTAACTGGTTTCAATTCCAATACCAGTTTTAGTTTACTAATCTTAATTGTTTTCGTTTGTGTTTTTGTTTGTGTTTATTTTGTTTTCTGTTTTTTGTTTTGTACTTCAACAATATTTACTGTTTCTTTAGTATAATGATGATTTATTAATGATTTATTGATGGTGAATATTTTATCAAAAAAAGGACACAACAATTTGCATGATAATAGGGCCCCTGGGGCATGAAAAAAGGCATTCTATCTTGTTTTTATTTTTTGTTTATTTTCATTTTGTTTTAGAAAGCATTGAATTCAAAAACCATGAACAATTTGACAAGAAACAATGACGACATTAATCGATGCCTTTTGTTTTTGTTTTTTGTCAAAAGGAAATTCATTTTATTGTGAATTGAGTATTGTCCAAGGCTTATTTTGTAATTTTTGATGGAAAATGATGCATTTCTGATCGTTTTTATTTCTTATGATATCATTTCATGATATTCATTTCCGTTTGATATTTTTATTTTTACAGACAATCATCAACACGACGGTTATCTCACAATACTCGTTAACCAGCCGCACACTCATTGGACTTGTGTCAGTCTTGTGCAAGCTAAATAGGTATCATATATTTATTGATTTTTTTGTAGGTGTCATGCCAGGTGCACTTGTCTTGAAAAATAATAGCCGTGCAATTAAAATGAGTAAACGGCTGTGTTGGTGAAACATGGGAATTGAAAAAAATATTTCATTCATTATCGTTATCCTTGTAACGAGTTACAGTACCATTTCTTGCTTGAAAGAAAAAGGAATATTAAATATTGCTATACTGTAATGTTATTTAATAAAAGGATCCTCATTTGTGTTCAAAGCAATAACAAATATGAAATGTATGGTAACCACAATAACCCTTCAATAACCGAGTCGAAAACACGGAAAATTTTAAGTTTTAAAAGTGATTAACTAAGACCGGGTTAGGCTTAATACTGAAATACATTTCAGAGCAAAAAAACAAAAAAAATAAGGAAATACTGTTTTTTCAACAACCTTAAAAAGTTAATTGAGAGACAGACGCATTCAAACTCAATAAACCATCAACGTGGGCCATCAATAACCGGACTGTTCTCGTGTAACCATCCTAAAAATCAATTATACAAAGCAAAAGAGCAAGACCAGAGCCAAAAAATTGTGCAAATACTCAGTCATTATCGTGTTTTTTTCAAAATCGGTTTGTTTAAAACCAAAAACGAGCTAAACTTACACGGTTATTGCGTTAGACTATTACAGTTGGTTACAAATTGTATCAAGAAATGGTGCAATGTAAACTGATGTACCCACCATAACCCGGTTTTTTTGATGGCTTTTTACAGGGTTCCTGAATTGATGAGCAATCTGAAATACAAATTTCATGTTTACATTTCATGTATTTACAATTACGAAAGGCTGTTTTATGCTAGACTCATCACGAAATATGAGTCTTCAATAACCCACTTGTAAAAATTGACAAAACGATGGATCTTACGCTCAATACTTGTGGTTTGATGAGTGTTTTCTTGTTATATATAAATAACTGGCCTTTTCTTTCATTGTAGTCTTTTTTTTTTATCATCATCATCACATCAATACAACTTCAAGTACTCACAAACAATTCTTAAGCTTTTTAACAAGTTTTTACAAACTACCTTTTCAGTTTAATTTATACAACTACACAAATCAATCACAATGGCTTTCACTTCATCTTCCATCAATTCTTACCCAAGCAACACTTCTGTTACCTCTTCTCTTAAGAAGAAGTCCAAGCTCAGATTCCTTGACAACATCTTGTCATTCCTTGCTCCTGAGGTTCAAGTTCAATCTAATGGCAAATTGACTTCTGTCGTTTTACTTGGCCGTGCTAACTAAACAATCAACTCACCCTTTTTCAGCATAACCATACTCCAATCCTTGCTTTTTCTCCCTGGTTTATACTTCCCCCATTGAACCATTTTACTTTTTGCATTGATCAACTCATAATCTTACCAAATTTCATCGCATTCCTTGAACTTTTGTTTTAATACTTTTCAACAAATCCAACAAAAGCTCATCAAAATTAATAAAAAACAAAAAACAACAAATACACAAGTTGTTTTTATGAGTTATATAGCTCTTTTTTTCGGTTCCTTTATTTATTTATTTTTAATTGTTTCTTTTATGACTTTTAATGTTTTTTTTTTTAATATTTTGTAATGACCAAAAATTTTTGTTTTTAAAAAATCTATCTAATTAATCTAATAATTTTTGAAAAAAAAAAGTAAACCGACACTTGAACTAAATTCATAATTTTAAATCTATTTCCATTACTTTTGTAACTACCTGACTACGTTATTCTACATGACTCTACATCAGTAGTAAATAGTTGTTTACTTGACAAACAACAACACTTTTTGATCAAAACCCTGTCAAAATTGTAACTAAAAATAACAGTTGTTAACATGTTATGTATGTGTTGAACTATTTACTCAGTCCAACAAATATTTTAGGCTTTTGCTTTCATAGTCTGGTTGTGTGGATCATGTTAGTTAACCAAAACAAAAACACGTAATAAAAAAAAATAACTACATTTGTGAATTGACTTGTGAAGTGATTTAGTTTTTATTTGAGTGCTTTGAAAATTCCATTACATCAAATGAAAAAAATCTTTGCTTCATTTCTTAAGCAAAAGCCAAGACCATATCAGTATTAAAACAATGGTGAATTTTCTGGGTGTAGAGCCAGTTTTTATACGGCGCAACCCGACTAGAAAACGTTGTTGGCCATTATTGTTGGAAATAAAATTTTATTATTATTTAAAATCAAGGGTTGGGTTTTTGTATGTATCATCTATTTTTACATGAAAAAAAAAAAGCGCAAGGCTGAACATAGCGGTTTTGTTTGTAAAAATGAAAAAAAAGTTAAGCTTTCAAGAACAACGTGAAAGCGACTTTTACTTTCTGAAAATGTAAAACCGAAAAACAAAACAGTATTTACGCCTTGAGACATACAAAAAGCGGAAAAAGCAAATGGAAAAACATGTACTGCGCTTATGTAATCGTGACTTTGCTGTTGAGTTTTGTAATACAGCAAAATTGTCCGACATGTAACAAAATACACAAAATTATTTGCAAGCGGCCAAATGTATGGCACAGAAAGTGTGATATATCGTTATTGTCCCAGGTAAAATGTATTACACAGAAATTATCAACACGAAAATGAGTAAACCGCTGTGACTCACCGTTAGCTGCCACAGATCGTTACATGTATGTAAGCTATTTAAAATTTTGTTTTTTGGTAAGAAAGCAAAAAACTTGCACCTTCCGCTAACGGTCAAAACCGTTGACATACACGGTCCACTTGCTTTTTTGTTTTTCATTTTGATGTGTTATCGATAACTGATTGCGAGATGACCAAATGCCAACATGCTTTGACTAATTTTGTATTACTCAGAGTTTTTCGACGGGGTTTTTTGTATAAATAGTATGAGGATTTACAATTGATATCAAT
>JAJLVH010000099.1:0-17751 GCA_030570155.1 Magnusiomyces magnusii
GTGGAAAACGCTACACTCTTTCTTGCTTACAACACAGGCCAGCGGGTTTTAAAGCAGTATTGGTACACCGGAGACGAATACAAAGATAAACGACTTCCGCTGTCAGCGTTAGTCGCATGTGGCTCCTTTTCTGGAGTAATTACTTCATTTTTGCTGACGCCAATAGAACTGGTTAAATGCCGCATGCAAACACAGGAACTGTACGGAAAAGCCAATACACAAGCAGCTGTGAAGGCATCTTCGAACGGGCCTATTGAAACCATTTTACATGTTTATAAAAAACAAGGACTACTTTCTTTTTGGCATGGCCAAATGGGAACTTTATTACGTGAGGCTGGTGGATCAGCAGCATGGTTTGGAGCCTATGAGTTTGTCAAGGCACAATTCCGTCAATTTCATAACCGAAACGACAACACCATTGTGGAAAGTATGTTTGCCGGCGCGTGTGCTGGTGTAATGTACTACGCCTCGCTTTTCCCAGCAGATACCATCAAATCCAGAATGCAGACAGAAGAAATCGTCAATGGATTCATTAGTCAAGACAAACGAAAAACAACGGAAAGTAGTAACGTCCAGCAAACGTTTTGGGACGCAGCCAAAAAGATTTACAAAACGGGTGGAATCAAAGCGTTTTATAGAGGATTTAGTGCCATTGTGATGTGTGCAGCTCCGTCGAGCGCTATTATTTTTGCATCTTATGAGACATTAAAAAGCCGTCTTCATGATCTTTAAGTGCGCCAGTTTTTCTCTGTCAAATGTACTAAATATATTAAATTACTATTCCAATTCAACTATAATCTCCCCTAACCCTTCATGTATTTATTAGATTGTACACGCTGGCTGTTTTATTCAAGATTTCATTGATTGGCCATAGAACAAACAAGCCATGTATTTCAAAATCCACAAATCGCGAGCGCAGGAGTTGGCAAATGTCGGTAATGTCGAAATCCTCGATAGCAATAAGGCAACAAGCTCCTAACCCTTGAGAAAAACGCGGTTTGCAGGATCTGATCAGTTGTTGAAAATGGCGTTAAAACTGGTTTTTTACACTGTCGTGCACGGGAAATGAGTCAATGCCGTTTTTTCGCTTTACGAATTAGCGCCCGATTCTCTTCACATTGACACAAACCCTGTTATCGATAAAAAGTGGACAATGTATGTAACCCTGCACTTGCATTCATATTCATTCATTCGTTCGCGATTGATTAAAATAAAATTTTCATTCTAATCTTTGGCTAAACTAGTTTTATTGCTTTTATTTGAACACGAATTTTGATTATAAAAAGTCATGGATTCCTAGTTCGTTCTCTTTTTTCGCATTGCACCATTATTTGACAATTTATTTCTCTCTTAAATTCTAACGTCGTACATACAAACCGTTACAAAATCCACTATAAACTTTTTTTTTTTTTTTTTTTCAAACTGACAAAATATTGAAAAGTTTTGATTCAAATCCAACAAATCTAACAACCATCACAAAACAAAGAAATGGCTGAAGTAGAAACTCAAGACCAACTATCGCATCGGTTCTCAACGATTTCGACAGATGGGCCAACAAACACTCTCAACCAAAAACCAAGAAACCAGGCTTTGGACACCGTGCTCGACATTCTTTGCGGTTCTGCCGCAGGTTCTGCTGGAAAAGTAATTGAATACCCATTCGACACCGTCAAAGTCCGGCTTCAAGCCCAGCCCGACCATTTGCCTCCCCAGTTTAACGGCCCCATTGACTGTTTCCGACAAACCTTTCAACGTGAAGGCTTTGTTGGCTTTTATCGTGGCGTCGCGTCGCCAATATTTGGCGCTGCTATAGAAAATGCGTCCCTGTTTTTGTCTTACAACACTGCTAGAAGCTTTCTTGCTAAACACTGGTACACCGACATGAATTTGGAAAACATGGATTCTAAACCCGAAGATAATCTGCCTCTTTCGGCTTTATTTCTTTGCGGTTCTTTTTCCGGTATCGTCACTTCGTTTTTATTGACTCCCATTGAATTGGTTAAATGCCGAATGCAAGTTCAAATGTTGTACTCTTCGTCGCCTTTATCTTCAACAACTTCAACATCATCTTTAACCCAATCAGCCAATCGCATTCCTTCTCGAAATATCCACACAAAAGTTGATACTTCATTCGCCCCAAAACCTCCCGGAATATTCAACCTCGTCGTTGATGTATACCGAAAAGAAGGCATTGCTGCTTTTTGGCGCGGTCAAACTGGTACTTTGCTCCGAGAATCCGGCGGCTCTTCAGCATGGTTTGGATCCTACGAATACGTCAATTCCTTTTTACGCAAACACAATGGCCGAGATACCAATACCATTTGGGAAAACTTGATTGCTGGTGCTATAGCTGGTGTCATGTTTAATTTGTCTCTATTCCCCGCCGACACTATTAAGTCTAGAATGCAAACTGATGCGCTTGTGAATCCCAACCATAATAATGAATCTTCATTAAAAAATACTCGTCAACATGGGTTTTGGGAAATGGGACGAAAAATATATAAATCTGGTGGAATTAAAGGGTTATACAGAGGTTGTGGAGTCACTATTGCAAGAGCGGCTCCTTCAAGTGCTATTATTTTTGTGACTTATGAAAAGTTGAAAAATACTGCTTATTCAATGGTCTAAAGTTGTTATTACCATTATTAATTCTTTATACCCATTTACTCATTTACCAAACTCAATAACCATTTTTTTTTTTTTTTTTTTTTTTTTTATAATTTTAGACATGATAGATAAATCCGATTAAATACATTTATTTCATTTACTTTCATCTTCGACATCAACCTATACGATTATGTTAAAAACAATAAATTGAAAGTTTAATTGGACATCAACACTGTATCAAAAAACAAAATCTTTGTGTACAGACCATTAAACCAGTTTGCTTAACTAGTTGATTGTTAATCATTTGACAATTTTTCAACTATCAAAATCGACATTTGTACATTGACAATAACTGACGAAACATTTTTTTATTGTATGATTTTGGATACCCTTAAATCTTGTTAATATTGGTTTTACTTGTATGTACAAACGCAAGCCACTTTTGCTTTTAATAGTTAGTTTGATTGGACATATTTTGGACAGGACGGTTCTCGATAACTTGAGTCAAACTCCCTCTTCATCTTCAATCCGACGGATGTAAAATCCTGTATTTGTAAACTGAATGTGAACAACAGCCAACCACTCGCAAGGCTATCCATCACATGATCAAACGGCGCACGCTGGTGTCAAATCAGCCACCAACGAGCCTGATTTTGCGACACTCCCACTTTTGTTTAGCCCCTTCTGACTTTATAAAAATAACGTTCACACAAACGGCTTATTCGCTTTGCAAGTTCACAATTCGAATACAACAAACATTTGAGAAATCAGATATATAAAATATACTCAGGACATTTGTGATTGGATTGAATAGTTTCAAACACAATCAAAATGGTATCTAAAGACGAGCAAAAGTATGTTGATGTTTACGAATATCCTGTGTACACAGACGAAAAGGTTTAAAACCTACAGTTTGTATTAAACGAACTCAAATGCTAACTAATATTCCAATAGTTTGTCTAATTATACTGCGCTTGTTGGCAGAAAAAAGTCAGAGCGTTGGGTAAAAAAGAATACTCAATATGACGATGACGATGATGATGATTACGAGTGGTGAGTTACTATTGTTATCGATTTATTAGTATTAGTATTAATTGTAATTTATTTCAATTTAGGGATGACGATGAAGACTTTTTTGAAAAAGAAGAAGTTCCTTCAGTTCCTGCGATTCCTACCGAATTTCAACCTTCTTCAAACACTTATTCCGATCAACCTGGAAGATACACATTGACTGACGGAAATACCCCAAGCAATTCTTCATCTCAACAACCTTCTTCTTCAAACAACTCTCGCAACTTTCCAGTCAATTCCGCTGTTAATAATCGACAAAACCGTGACGCTTTAAATAGAAAACCTTCTCAAGTTACAAGACGAACCCCGTCAAGTGCATCAACAAGCTCTTCTAAATTCCGCTCTTCTACTACTGTTCCAATTACAACTTCTAGTTCCGAATTCAGTCCTTATGCTTCCACTTCTTCAAGCTCTTCCACTTCTTCTAATCCAAAACACGTTCCCTCTTTGTTTCTTCCTAGTCAACACAGACGACACACAAATAGTAAATTAGAAGACCAGCAATCTGACCCCGAAGATGATACTCTCCGCGAAAGCACTGCCAGTTTTGTTACTGCAGCCGAAAAACCATCTATGGATAACTTGAATGAAATTTATAGCAATGATATGCATGAAGATGACGACAATGACGGAAGCTTGGCCCGAAATCTTGAAAAACTTGCTTCAGACAATTACAATCATGCCAACAAGCAAATCAGTCAAGCAAATCAACAAATGAACTATGGCTCTTCTCCTTTTTCTTCTACTAAAAATTTGGTCAATACTGCGGCTTTTGTGCCATCTACAAACACTGTTTTGCAAAGCGCTCAAGAAAAGAAAAGAGATGAAAAAGAAGAAGAAAATACATTGGAAGGTGCTGAAACGCCTACTATTTCAAGTGTAAATACTACACCCAAATTGGCTGGAGGTTCTTTCTTGCCAAATAATCATGCTGACCATCAACCTTTTGATAACTTGTCTACATCCCAGCAAATAAATTCAAATATGCATGATTACAATAATAATTATAACGACGATTATAGCGACGATTATAACGATGATTACAATGATGATTATAACGATGATTATAATGACAGTAACAAAATCAATCCACCGTTTAGTGATCATAGACTTGATTCCACTTTCAGAGCCGAACGTGATCCTAAGGACAACAATGTTAGTGTTGAAGAGCTTGCACAATCCATTTCTGAAGAGTTTGCGACCCCTGATTTCACACAGTCACAACCTTCAGAACCTATACCAGCAGTGAGTTCAAGCAACCCTACCAACACAAATTATTTCGAATCTCGTGATATTTCTGGACCTGTTAAAAATAATAGTTCGAACGATTGGTCTAGAAAAGAAAACTTTCCAGATTATGATGACGATGATATATACAATGAGGATTATGATGATACCATTGAGTCAGTAAAGCTCACGAATCCGGATAATGTTGATAATGTTGAAAATGATAAAAATGATGTTTTTCAATCAGATGTGAGACATGGTATTGAAGATGATATTGATAACGATGTGGTTGAAGAAAATAAACATGTTTCGGATCATTATGAAGAGAAAAAAGCTGAAGAACCTGTGAAAGATTTGAAATACAATTCTCAACCATTTTCAGAGCCTGTTCAATCTGTTTCTAGAGCTCTTCCAGAACCTGTTCAATCTGTTTCTAAACCACTTCCGGAACCTGTTCAAACTGCTGCTAATCCACTTCCAGAACCTGTTCAAACTGCTGCTAATCCACTTCCAGAACCTATTCAAACTGTTTCTAAGCCACTTCCAGAACCTGTTAATAATAGCACCGAAGCCACTTTGCAAGAGGAGGATTCAGTAATTGCAAGACCTGATGCCCACAAACGTGACTTTTCGTTGACCTCATATCTTGACAATTTCTATGATGATTCTGATGACTCCGATGATGAGCCTCGTAACAATAACAAGTTTGAACCAATTCACGAAAACCCAGCTTTAGAAAATAGATCTTTACAAACTGAAGAAAAAGATAAAGATAAAGATACCCAGCTACACGACTCATCCACACAATCTATTTATAATGGTACCAATTCTAACGATCAGCGTAAAGTTTCTTCAGGAACAAACAAGTCTACCAGTACAATTGATACTCTTATTAGATCCACTAAATCAAATAATCTTGACGTTGAAGAACCAGCACATATATATGAAGAAATTAGTGATGATGATGATGATAATGATGAAATTATTGAAACCAGTCCTTTACCTCCTCAACACAATGTTACACTCGGTAATGATTTTTGGAATAACAGTGGTTCTGAATCCAATAATTTTGATCTTCCTATTTCTTCGTCTTCTGAACATGAGTCAAATAGAGATTTGGACAGTTCTAATCGTCCTTTTACACCTTTGGCTTTGCACTCAAAATCATCAGATTCCAATTTTTCTGTTCAAAACACGCCTACATCCAGCGCTACCACATCCCGTGGCATATATTCATCTCTTCCATTACCCAATGGCAAGTTTGGCGGTGCAAACAGCAGCGTAGGTCGTTTTTCAACAGCTGATTCTTTGAGATCATTTGGCGGAAACGAAACTGATGATACTGCATCATTATCTACTGGTCGCAATTCTCCACAAAGCTTTGTCAATTCTACTCGTGAATCATATGATTACCGTGTCACTCCGTTGAGCTCTAATACCATGCCTAGATTAGGAACAAATGATACCTCGAATAAATTGAGCTCGTCTAATAGCGAAGGAAACGTTTCTGAATCTCCGTCTGTTGCGAATAGTTTGTTGGCACCTACAACTTCCAAACTTAATAACAAATTGAAACAATTGGATTATGTTTCTGAACCCGATGACTTTGCCGTTTCGTCGACTGGAAGTGTTCACGCAGTCGCTGGAACAGATGGAAAAAATTCGCCTGCACTTAATCCTGATCAAACAGGACCTGGATCAAGTTCTGAACTTCTTGCATCATCAAGATCAAACAATCAACTTTCTAATTTGAGAGCCAATGAATCGCATAGATTACCATCTTTTTCGACATATGTTGACATGGATAATAATGCAAGTTCCAGTGGCTTGAATTCTCAACAAGAACGGTCAAAACAAGATGTGGTTATTGATACTTCGGATTTGTCTCAACATTATAATGATAGCGATCACAAAGATACCCCAGTTACTTCGGAACAAAATGCATTGGTTCGTGAAATTAATGATTTGTTTTCTGCGAGTACTAATTCTAGTAGTTTGGATAATGGAAACAAAAATTATCAAGATCGAGAAAAGGTTCATGGTAATGGTTTTTATTCAGATGATGATACCAATTCTATTGTTTCGGAACGGTTTAATGAAAGTCGTAGCGTTGGTTTTAAACCAGACAATGAAGCGAATACTAATAACAGTGGATCCAAAGATACATTGAAAATTGATAAAGATAGATCCAACAAAATTTCCACATCGATGGCATCGACACCATCGATAGATTCGCCTAAATCAATGAAACCAACAGATACTGATGTTGAAATTTCACAATTACATACAAGACCCACGAGCCAATTTTTGGATCCCGACTCGATGATACCCCTAACTCAACCATTGTCGCCATCAAGAACTCCACGATCTTCCATGACTACTGAAGATAATAAAAGTGTTGTTCATAGTATTGATAATAAGCTTGAATCGTTTAAAGAGGAAGAGAAGGAAAAGAAAAGTTTGGGTAGTGTTGATGATAAAGATGGTGAAGATAACGAATCAATTTCTGATCAATCGTCTGATTCCACAGTTGATCAAGATACCAAAGATGAAAAAAGCGAAGTAGGTTCGCCTTTACCAAAACACTCAAGACCAGTTAGCGTTGTTCAATCATTACTTTTGGATTCATCACCACCACTTTCACCGGCCCAATCAGTAGTTACCCAATCTTCGATTGACAAACTAGAAGATAAGCCCGGTTTGATAAGTTCCAGAGGTACAAGTACATTCCCTGTGAAATCACATACACCCAAAAACAGCAGCATTTCACGAGCAGGAACCACTCAATCGTTGAGTTCACGTCTGAACTTGCCGCCAATGATTGATTTCCATGGAGTTTTGTCGCGAGCAAGCAGTGTTGATCGTCGGACCGCGTTTGATGCAGCACGACGAGCACAAGTAGATTATGATTCGGGGCTACATACTTGGTTAGCGCAAATGACAGCCGAAAAGCATGTGACGAATTTAAGCCAAGTTTCGGCAGCAGTTCAAAACAGTAACATCAATGGTAGTGGTAATACTAATGGAGGAGGGTTCAGTAAGAAGCCGCAGTTTTTGAAGGCTGCTACTAATTCGATACCATCAATGTCATCGATACCCTCGATTCCAGCGACACGTAAAATGACGTCTGCATTTAACGAAGTGTCGAGTAAGACACATGGTCTTGCAAACAAGTTGCATATTAATAAAGTAGGAGGCAAATCATCGAATGCGGCGAAAGGATTGTTTAGTAGAGGTAAAAAGTTTTTGAAGCAAGGTGAGAAGTAAGGTTGTTGTTTTTTGTTTTTCAAATAGAATATGATTTAAATGAACATGATTAGTTAATTTTATAAAATTATTTACAAATGTTTAGTTTTTTTTGCTTGATGTATTTTATTTTTCATTGTCATCAGGTTTAACTTGTTCGGTCGCTCTTTTGGGACCAAAAAAGCCATATTGAAGAACGTCACCACGTAAACGGCCCTAAAAAAAAAATTATTAATAAATTAATAAATTAATCAAATGATTATAAAAAAAATAAACATACCATTTTTGAACTGCCGGCTCCTTGAAATTTGCTTACTCTTTCAGCAGTCGGTTCGCCTTCAAAAGCTCCAGCTCTATAATCAGTATTGTCGACTAAAAAAAAAAATAATTAAAAATCAATAAACAAAAACGTTAGTATGAATAGGAATATAGATTAGATATGTGATGATACAAATAAACGTACGAGTTCCGAATTTTTCAGCTTTTAGTTTGTTCATGTAACTGGATAAAACATGGTCAGATGAATTCTAAATCAATTCTTAAACAATTCAATCAACTAGCAAATAGATTTAAATACCTTTTAGAAACGAGGAAGATGCCGATACCTCCAAATGTGACGGTAAACCAGCCCATACTAAAAAGTGGCAATGTTAGCGACAGCGTCGACATGTAGCACGACCGACGGACTTACAAGACTTTGTTATGGATGAGTTCATTAAATTTCGACATTTCGACGGCGTTTGAATCAGTTGGTTGACAAGTTGATTGACAGGTTGGTTGACAGGTTGGTTGGAAGAGCTGATTCGAATGGTGACAAAGGACGGAAATCTGAAATCGCAAAAGCCGTGCTCAAGGAACATAAAGAGGGTAACCGGACATATTGGCCAAACAAGTGTAGATTTGACACAAATGTGAAATAATCCTCTGCTACGCTTCTACCTCACGGTTCCGCCGCCGCTACTGAATCGTACCGGAGCATCATGGCTATTAGCGCTCTATTTACTAGCGTATTGCTTTATGATTGGATCATTTCTACGTCTCGGTGCACGACATAAAATCAATAAATTAACAAATTATACATTATTTTATAAATAAAAAGAAAATATACAAAAACCCAGAAACGAAGAATAAATACGAATGATCAACATTCAACAATAAAAATAATAATAATAAAATAATAATAGAAAATAAGCCTTTTACATCATGATTTGTCGGGTAAACCGTCGTTCCACTTTAGCATCAACGCCTCCAATGCTTTCAAGTTCTTTACCGTGTCTTGCACAGTAAAGTTCATTGCTGAAAACAAAAACATTTGGCGATTCATTGTTGTTATCACTGTTGGTATCAAACAATCCGGTCAATGAGACATTGCAAGTTGTACAAACAGCACATTCTTCGTGGTATCTCGAAAACCCGTCATCCATACACCGTCCTTCGATGCCCAGCCCGCAAATTTTGCAGAATGAGTTGTTACTGATATGGTAGCACGCATAGCACATGGGCTGGTCATCAAATATGTAAAACTCGGCGGGTCCACCGCGCGGCATACCGGCTGGCCGGTCACTGAAATCAGCTACACCGCACTGCGCGCAGCAAAAGCAAGCACGGTGCCAGCGGCCGCTCAGCTTGCCGTCACGAGAAGCGACGCTTTTTCCGGTGATTGGCTTATGGCATCCACGGCATGGTCCTTTTTTGGACTGTTTGGGTGAAGTAGAAGAGTTAGAAGGATGTGTGGGATGGGTTGCAGATGTGGGTGATGTAAAGGAAGAATTGGAACCTGAAATGGAAATGGGAAATCTCGAAGAAGTTGATGAGTTTATAGGAGAAGTAAGAGTGGAGCTTGAGTCAAATTGAGAATTGATGCCCGAAGAAAAAAGAGAAGAAGTTCGAGACGAAGCTCTTGATAAACTTTGGGTTGTGGAAAAAGACGAAGATGTAGCTGAAACATTACTGTTTTGCCGAGATGGGCACGAAAATGATTGATGAGTAGTTCCAGAATAGAAATCTTTTGTTTCGTGATCTTCAATGGTTGGAGAAAGAACATGATTTCCAGTTTGTAAAGGATTGGAAACAGGAGGAGGAAGAGAAGAAGCTAATGAAGATTCATTTTTTGTTGGTTTGTTTGGAATAGGAGCTAAAGCAGTCGGAGAAATTGGATCAGAGGACGTAGAAGAGTGTTGAGACAAACGAACAGCATAATCCAACTGTTGTTCAACTTCGACTCGAAGCTGTTCTTGTAACCGAAGTTGTTCTTGAACTTCTTTATCGAATTGTTGATCAAAGTCGGTTGACGAATTGGAATATGTTGATTTTTCATGTTGAGGCTCTAATTGTGTTGAGGATTCTAAAAGTTGTGTTGGTGTTGATGAGGATTCCAAAGATTCCAATGTGGATTCCAATTCGGATTCCAAAGATTCAATGATTGGATTTTTTAAATCTTTATTTTCACCAGCTACTTTGGCTCGTTGGTAGGGAAGTAAAGATCGAGTACGATCGTATTTAGGAGAATCGTCAACAAGAAAGTCATTGTTTGAATAGACAGAAGAAGCAGTAGACAATCTGTTTTTCAAGGGAGATTCAGGAGATTCTTGACTTTGAACAGGATTTGGTTCAAGAGGATTCAAGTGATGAGGAGGAGCCAAAGAAGTAATATCTTCTTGTTTTTGTACACCTCTGTTAGGAGAAGGAGCTTTTCGAGGGGTTTCGAAAAGATTATTGTCAGTAAAAGAAGGTTGTTGAAAAGAAATGTTTATTGGGCTTTTAGGATTTGAAATAGAAGAAGTTTGAGGCTGCTGTTTGATGATTGTAGAACTGGGTAGAGTAGTTGATTTGGCTAACGGAGAAGGTCTAAAAGGGATGGGCTGGACTGGGATTTGAGCCAGCATTTGGTGAGGAATTGGAGGAGGTTGTTCAGTATTTGAAGGCTGGTTAGTCGAAGAATGGTGTTGACTCGACACCGATTTGCTCCGAGACCGGCTTTTGCTGCGGCTACGAGACCGGGATTTAGTAGAAACGCGAGACCGAATGGACATGGCATCAGAGTCGTCTGTTTTGTTGACATCAAAGCCGGCGCGCTCGTAGACAGAGAGCTGCGAATAGCCAGGCACAAACGGAGGAAAGGCGTGGTCCAAATTACGCCAGGTATTGACCTGAGGACTCATTGAGAACGAGCGGATGGATTCGGGTTTGGAAGTCATGGATGAAGAAGATGAGCACAAAACAACGATTTGCTATTTCCACAAGCCTTGGAAACGATGAGAATAAAAAAGGAATGAAAAAAAAAAACGGGATTTTTTCAATCTTTAAGGGGTCAAAAGTGCATCGCATGTGTGGTCCAAAAAAAAAAAAAAAAAAAAAAAAAAAAAAAAAGTATATAAATAAACAACAGCGGACGGTGAGAAGCTGAACGGGTTTGGCTGCCTTGGCTCCCAAACAGGTTCGTCCGATGCCTGTATCAGCCAAACCCAAATACGCGAATAGCACGTTTGATCTACATTGAGAACACGCCGTCTTGCTCACGCACCATCGCTATCGTCGCTCTGAGTGTTTGCGGACGCTGTGGCTCAGTTTAAGGGAGATCTTTTGGTCTCGTTTGCATGTTGCGTTTTCTGTGTGAAAAAAGAAAATACAACACCAGCAGATTACTCCATGGAGTAAATTAGCAGCAGCGCGGCTTTGTTCGCTAAAAAAAACAATTTTGCGGCTTTGGGCAATTTTTCGTGATTTGTTCTCGAGCTCGATTTCAATGAGCTTCAATGAGCTCCAGAGCTACGACAAAAGGGGTGCGCGGGGTTTATTAGATCCATCTCATCCGATCCAATAATCTACGGGTCATATACGCGAAAGGAGTACATATGCTGGGCTATCGTCAACGCTACTTCTGTTTTTCACTTTAAAAATATAATTTTAAATGGTTGTGCAGACTAGTTATATAATCAGGCCGGCTCTAATAACACTGTTGCCCTAACCCTTGTGTATTTTCTGTTTTTTTGAATAAATTGAATATCTGCCCCTACACTCACATGACCAGCTACAGCTGTTGTCACGGAAACACAAAAATATCATACAATCCTGTCGCCCAATCCATGCCCTTCATAAACAAAACCTCGCTCAGGAGCAAAAAACAAATGGCGTATTTTTGTATTTTTTTGTATTTTTTTCATATATAAATTGGTAGCTCAATCAATTTGACTAGAAGCTGAAATGTTCAAACTAGCCCGACGAGCCATCACTCTGTCTACACTTGCCGGTGTCGGTGGTGTCGGCTATTACACATTCACAGATAGAGATTGCCAAAGCGGTGTCCAAAAACATCTTCTTGGCCCTGTCGCACGTTTTTTTCTTGACGGCGAAAGTGCTCATCAATACACCATTGAGCTGTTCAAATACCCACTTCTGTCGCCCAAAGCTCCCAAGAACTGGGACGCTGCTCACGATCCTTCTAAAGCTTGTCAAGTCACGTTGTTTCAGCATGCAGCTAATCCAAAAGTCAAGCCTTTGGTACTACAAAACCCATTAGGCATCGCAGCCGGGTTTGATAAAAATGCAGAAGCTATAGATACTCTTTTCAATCTTGGGTTCTCGTATGTCGAAGTTGGCTCCATTACTCCGTTGCCCCAGCCAGGAAACCCCAAGCCCAGAGTGTTTAGATTAGAAAAAGACCAGGCCGTTATTAATAGATACGGTTTCAATTCACGTGGCCATCTTGATGTTTTGGGTAGATTGGCTATTCGTGAAGCAACGTTACCAACTTCTGCCACAAACTTTGCTGGTTTGAACAATAGAGCTTTGGCCGTCAATCTTGGAAAAAACAAGACTGGCGATGAAATCGAAGATTATACAAAAGGTGTCGAGGCTTTTGGAGCCCACGCTGATGTTTTGGTAATCAATGTTTCTAGCCCCAACACTCCTGGTCTTCGTGACCTCCAAAGTGAAGAAAAGTTGACCAATCTTTTGAAAACATTGGTTGCTAGACGTGATTCGTTGCCTTTGGACCAATTACCGCCTATCGTTGTTAAAATTGCTCCTGATTTGACTGCCCCTGAAATCGAAAGTATTGCTGCTGCTGTTAAGGACAGCAAAGTCGATGGTGTCATTGTTTCAAATACCACGATCCAAAGACCTGAATCCCTCAGATCTGGTAAAGACCTTGTCTCTCAAACTGGTGGTTTATCCGGTGCTCCCATCAAGCCATATTCTTTAAATGCTTTAAGGATTTTGAGAAAGCAACTCGGAAAAGAAATTACAATTATTGGTTGTGGCGGTATTTCCACAGGCCAAGATGCTTTGGATTTTGCTAAAGCTGGTGCTGATTTTGTCCAATGTTATACTTCTCTTGTTTATAAAGGACCAGGTGTGGCTTGTGAAATCAAAGATGGAATCATCAAAGGTCTTGATGGAAAGAAATGGTCTGAAGTGGTTGGAACCGATTTATGAACCGATTGTATAATTAACTATTCAAAAACATCTAGCTAAAATATAAAGTAAATAACCAAGTAATTATTATTAATTTAAGGAAGCAGGTCATGATCAATCAAATCATCATCTGAATCCAATTCTAAATCCAATTCATTATCTTCGTCTCTTTCCAATTCCACGTTTTCATAATTTGAAGCTTCCACATGTTCAGCCTTTTCAATAGTTCGTTTATAAATAGTATAGGCAGTAATGACTGAAAACACACCAGCCAACGCAATAGAAAACACATCCACGATTTTAGTAGCAGTGTCTTTTTCTTGACCGAGCTTCACCAATCTGTCGCCCACAAAGACATGGATAAACAGTTTTGGCGATGTCATCAAGGTAGCAAGAAAATAAGATTTTACCGAAACAGAAGGAATCGACGCAAAAGCACCGTTGGACAAGGAATAAGGTAATGGACATAATCGAATCATTGACAACAAAACGAGGTTGTCTTTTTCCAGAGTTTTGGTCAATGCTGCGAATTTTCTGTTGGATTGCGCCAGCCTGCCTGCAAACCCAGAAAGAAAGTATCTAAACGTTAAAAAGGAGCAAGTAGAGCCAAACATAGTTCCAAACACAAGTAAAGGCCATCCACCAGGGAACCCGTACATCATACCGCAAAGCATTGATAAAGTGGAATATCCAATCAATGGCGGGAACGAAATAAGAGTGAGAAGGAAAAACATGAGGTACGGGCCACCTTTCATTTGTTTCCAGGCTTCAGCAAATTCAATCAAGACATCAAGGATCTTTTCACGGAAGATGATGAATAATACAGCGACAGATAGAGCGCAGATTCCAAACAAGACAAGTGCAACACGTTTAGGAATTGATAGCTGGTAATAAAAGTTCCAAGCTTTTGAAGCAAGTGTTTGGATAGATGTTTGTACATCTTGGTATAGTTTTTTGAAGCGTGGCTGTGTCATGGCGCTACTTGATCTTCTGTATTGGTTGACTTGAGGGTCATCATTCAAAGAGATGGCCATTGTTTTTTTTGATTTCTTTGATCTTGTTCTTTTTTAATGATTAATCAATGTTGATAAATGCTGATGGTTAATTAATGGTATTTGATAATAATTGACAAAAGGTGAATATTCAGGGACAAATGGTTACCCCAATGTTAGCGCGATATGCTCAAGAATATTTTAATCCAAACTGGAATTCTGAATGAATCGAAAATGAATTGAAAATGAAAATAATTGATAATAATAATAAAAAAAAAAATAAGAATAAACAAAAAGTTTAAACAGCGGAACCCTGGTTTTAAAAATAAAATTGAAATTTTAAAACCAAAAAAACAACTCATACGCACGGCTGTTGCATACTTTTTCACTATATTTTTTTGATTCCATGTATTTGTGGGAAACTGAATTAGGACAACGGAATGTAAACTGAATTGGGTCGGTCAAAAGTGATTTAAACAGACATCTTGAGCGTCTTTTTTGGAATTAGCTTTATTTCAAATACTTAAAGAGTTTGAATAAACGAAGGATCAACAGGTTCAGGACTGTTTTGTTGGATGTGCTGGATAATGTGGAGATTTAAACATGATAGTCAACCTAAATATGTATAATCCTATTGTTTAAAAATAAACAGTTTGATATGAATAAAAAAAAATTTCAAAACATATAAATAAAAAATAAATAAAAATCTCGAATGTTTCAGAATATTGTATAAAAACTCAAAATATTTCTTTTATCTACAAAAATTCTAATTTTTTGAAAAAGCTCCACTGGCCAAAAGGTAAGGCATCTGCCTCCTAAGCAGAAGACTGCGGGTTCGAGTCCCGTGTGGAGTGTTTCCAGTTTGTTACTCGCTTTTTGTCAATTTTTTTGAATTTTGAAAAATCGGGTTTTTCTCATTTTTCATTTGTTCAATTGCTTTATTGCTATTATCAATTGATCAAATCTTTTTTTAAAAAGTAAAAAAGTAAAAGATTAAAAAAAATTAAAAATTAAAACTCTATCGTAATCCAACCAGGCCATGCTAATTCAGCTCTTGCCAAGTATCTCAATCTATCCAACAAAAAGCGTTCAATATTTCCCACGTTCCGCAACACAGGTCCAGTTCCTTGCCTGTCTCCTATTTCAGATTCAATCTTGATATCTCTAATAATCTCAACACGATCCTTTCCCGACAGTGTGACAGGGTTGCCCTCGTCGTCGGCATCACAAATGAAACTGAAATGGATTTTTTTGTCAATGTAGGCCAACGCGGCGATCGAATTGATTTCAAGACCGCACATGTTGAGTTTCAGTGGTAAAGAGACGAATTTGGGAGAAGGGTAGTTTAGTAGTAACGTAGTTTCGATGCCGATTTTTATATCGCCTTTATACATGATGTGTAGATATAATTGGAGATCGTTGTCAGAGGCTTTAGGATTAGGAGAGTTTGGGATGTTGGTATGGCAATTAGGATTTTGTTCAGATTGAGTTGAAAAAGAAGAAGATGATGATGATGATGCGATTGGGGTTGATTGTGTAGGAATGGAATCATTAGATTGGGTGTTTTTGGTGTTTGTACTTGGTATTGGAGAATTGGTTCTTGATAATAAACCTGAAAGAATTGATTGCATATTGACAGAACTATATAACGGAGACCTAATTCCAGGTAAAATGTTTGGTTGAAGAGATGAAGAAAGGTATTGTAAGTTCGTCGGTGAGTACAAACCTACACCTATTTGTTGATGATTGATTATACCAGTGTTTATTCTAGTGGCTTCATTGGTTCTCGCTGGATAAACTGAACCATTTGAATCATAAGCAGGAGGTGGAGTAGTAGTTGATTCAGTATTGGAACTGGGAATTGAGGGTATATTACGGTCAATTTGATTATCATTATCAGCACTATCATTGTCAGTTTCTTCGTTTTCCCCGTCACATTCACCCTCTTTTTCTTCTTCATCTTCACCATCGGAATAAAACTCAGGAAATGGATCTGTGATGTTTTGAATAACGATATCAGGCGCCACTTCACCCAAATCAAACGACGTTATAGAAATCGATTTCAAATACGAAGGAAGTGTCATTTCACGAAACCGCTGGTCCAGAAACTGCCGAATGGCTTCTGACAGCTGGCCGCCGCCATCTTCAGTGAGTTTGCTCCAGTTGATATCGATTGACATTGCTGTGATTTCGATTTGATATTCCAATTCTTAACCAAATCAATTTGGTTTTTGTGTTTTTTTGGACAAATCAGTGGCTTGGAATGACCACGTGATTTTTGGTTACCCTCCTTTCACCCACTGCTTTTTTTGTTTTTTTACAAATTTTATAAAAAATTTTCGTCACTCACAAATAAAAAGTGTTCTCTTGTCCCTTTTTTTTCGTTTTTTTTCTCTTCTTCTTTTTTTTTTTCTTGTTTGACTACAATCATCTCGTCAATCATCAATATACATTTATAACAATGGGTTTCTCTGATCTTTCTACTCCTGCTGGTATGTGAATCCATCAATTTATCAATCATTGGACGATTTGTTGTTATTCTTGTCGTTGCTATCGGATTGTTTTTGTAAGGAATGCAATATTCAGTTTATAATTTCTGTAAAAATACGAAAACAATCACAAATATGTATCCAATTCGGATCTTTATACACTTTATATTGCTTTTTCAATCAAGAATGAACCAATACCTTGATGGATTGATTTCAATTCAGCTCTGATTCTTTTTTTAAAGATAATTTTTCAAAAAAAATAGAATTCTAACACCACCAACAGGTCTCCAGTCCCTTGAACAGTTCCTTGCTGACAAGTCCTACGTTGAGGGCTCTTCTGCCACCCAGGCTGATGTTGCCGTCTTCAACGAGCTTGCCCCTAGCTCCGAGAAGTACCCCAACATTGCTCGTTGGTTCAAGCACATTGCTTCTTACGTCCCTGAGTTCTCTTCTCTCCCTGGTGACAAGGCTGCTAAGGCCAGCACTGTCGGTGGCTCCGCTCCTGCTGCCGCTGCCGAAGAGGAAGACGATGATGTCGATCTCTTTGGTTCTGATGACGAAGAAGACGAAGAAGCTGAGAGAATCAAGGCTGAACGTATTGCTGAATACAACAAGAGAAAGGCCAACAAGCCTAAGGCTGCTGCCAAGTCTATGGTCACTCTTGATGTTAAGCCTTGGGATGATGAAACTCCTCTTGATGAGAT
>JAJLVH010000100.1:0-17669 GCA_030570155.1 Magnusiomyces magnusii
GCTTCTAATGCTGACTGGGCTGCTAACGACGACTGGGCTGCCGAGACCCCCGCCGCTGCTCCTACTTCTGCTTAAACAAAAAAAATAATTAATATAAAAAAATATCTTTATTTGTAATGTATTACGGGTGTAACAAAAAAAAAAAAAAACCGAAAACTTGAAAAAAAGTGAAATGTCAACTTTTTTTCATCATGAAACGAAATATAATGATGAATTTTAAATTTTAGATTTTTTGAAAACATGTAAATGACCAAGTTAAGTATCATTATTAAAAAGTCTCTTCATCATCAAAATCGTCACCTTCGGGGATACTATCAATATCCATTTGATTGTTAACAATGTTGTGATTATTATCAATGTCATCAAATTCGTTTGCCATATCTTCGTCGATATCTTGAGGACCAGGAGACTCAAATCCTTCTTCGGTTGAATACAAGATTTCAGTAATGGTTCGAATGATATTTTCAGGTTGCAACATTTCCAAAGTTTCTTGGTCGATTTCCTGGATATCCAAATCGGTTTTATCGTTATTTTGCTTTTCCTTCATCAACACGTCGTTGTGTTCTTTTTGTTTCATGAGGTCAGATATCGTTTGAACCATGATTTCAATGCTGCGCAACTTTTTGAAGTAGAATTCGCGTTCGGACGTGACTAGCTCGACTTGTTGGGTGAGTTCGTCATATTCGGATTCCAGCGCAAAAAACTGAGTTTTAATTTCTTCAGCTTCCTGTTGAAGTTGGTTATTTTGAGAAACTAGCGCTGATTGCTGCGAATTTGTGGTGGAACTATTGACTGGTTTCTTAGGTTGGGTTGTTGTTGTTTTGTTTGTGCGAATGCTGTTGTTATTGTTATTGGTAGTGGTGGTGGATACATTTCCGGGTCTAATTGGACCCCTGGAAATAGAAGCTGATGGTTTTGTAGCAGATAATGGTCTATTAGAAGTAGCATTTTTAGGACCGGGATTTGTAGGATTAGGTCTTGTAAGTTTTTTAGTTGAAGAGGTATTATTACTATTGGTATTATTGACAGCAGAAGGAGGACGATTAGTGTATTTTGAAGTAGAAGCAGGTCTTGAAGACAAACTAGGAGTTGAACTACCAGAACTGGTGCCACTTCCAGCTGGATTGATACGACGAGAGGGATCTACAGATGAAGCTCTAACACTTTTAGAACCACGTCTTGCCACAGGGTCATAATCATGACCTGGATAATTGGTATCCCAATACCGTTTAAACCACTGCAAAAACTCGAGATTGTCTTGCAGTCGGCACTTGACCAGACGTTCAATAGGAATTGGACGATCAATGCCATGAGCAGTGAAGGCTGCCTGCAGGATTTTGAAATTGTTTAGGTATTCATACTCGTTACGCGCATCAAACTTGACACGACTGATGGGAAGGTCTAGAAAAATGGAATCCAAGAGTTGGCAAAACACAAAGCCTTTGCCGCATTCATCAACTTTGGAAACGCTGAGCTGGAGTGTGGAATTGACCCAATTCACGAGTTCTTGTCTGGACGGTTCGATCATTTGCTAATTTACCAGGTTTTCAATTTACCAATCTGCCAATTTATGACCAATGAGCAGCGCGTTTTGCAGGCTTTGTGAAACTTTTTGTTGTGAAAAAAAGCAACAATAAAAAATAAAGTTTTGGTGGGTTCCGTTTGTGTAAAGAACAATAGATCACGCCATTTTAGTATCGATGTCATGTGAATATCCCAAGCCACTATTTCAGCGTAACTGTGAGACCATCAGCGTAACTGTGAGCACAAAAATTCTGTAATTTATTTTTAAATATTTTTAAATATTTTTAAATATTTTTTATTTCATTTTCATGAATGAAATTTTTTTTTATCGCGCCATCCAAAAAACCAAGAATGAAAATCTTTATCGGCCAATCAAAACGCACGAAATAACTTTGTCCCCACAAAACACTGCGCAAAAATGCCCACTTTCTGACCGATTAGTCACTGATCACGTGCGGACATAGCAAAAACGATAATATTCACCAAACGCATTACAAACCATTACGTAAACCTTATATAATTTATTTCTTATTTTTTTTATTTTTTATTTTTTATTTTTTTAATTAAAAACAAAATTTCAAACCTTTTTTTTTTTATTTTTTTTTTTTTTCCTCCAAATTTCAAAAAGTGAAAATTGAAAAATATTAGTTTCAAACTCGAAAATCCACAAAAACTTGATTTCTTGACCCAAATTTTGTTTGAAATGACCACAAAATCAAGCTTTGCTTCAATACAAAACCCGTCGTCTTCTTCACGAACGACGATATCGACAAACAACATCAAAATTGGGTTTAATCCATCACCGTCCCATTCTTCAGCTCTTTCAAACAACACTCCATCCATCCCAAGCAACCAAATCTCCATCAATCCATCAAATTCCTATTATTCAAATACCCCTGGTCCTAAAAATACCTCTTTTTCTCATGACCATGTCGGCGTTTCTGACCCCGTTGGCGTCTATTCTCGTGCAAAGCCCAATAACATGATCAAATCCAACGAAGTTTCGAGTAATTCTAATCCCAATACCAACCCTGTAACTGGCCCTAGTTATGACACCTTTCATTCTCACAAACCAAAATTCCCTACGAGCACAAACTCACCACTGCAAAACCCTTTGTTTCCTGGAAATAATCACCGTAGATCAAATTCCATTGGTTTGGGTAATCGACCATGCTCTCATAACTTTTCGGGTCCCCAACAATCCATTCCTTTTCTCTCCCGTAAATTTGTGGCTCGCAGGATATCCGAAGGCGAAACCGGCAGACTGAAAGAAGAACTCAAATGTCAGGCTTGTGGTAAAGGTTATAAACACATCACTTCTCTAGCAAAACATCTATGGGAACACACTCCGGAATGGAGCATGACTTCAAAGCTTTTGATTTCTAAACACCAACAGGTCCAATTGCTTGAAGCTGCTTCTATCCTCGTTTCCATCAACGAACCCGATGAAATCGAAAGTAGTGAGCTGCCTGATGCTTCTAGTAAACAAGAAGAAACACCTACAATCAAATCCATTCCACCTGCTGTTGTTCCAACAAACCCAAATATCTCCAACCCTCCCGCTGCTGCAGCAAAAACCCTTGTGCCAAGTGTGGCCCCTGTAAACCAACCCCATTGCGCTACTCCCCCCAAATTCCAGAAACAAGGCTTGCTCAATCATCACCGCAACGAGCGTTTGAGCAACGATTCGTATTTACAGCAGACCGTCACGCGTGGCCAGCCAATCAACGACTCGATTCCAACTCCACTGTCCTCTTCAAAATCTGCTTCTCCTTCTACTTTCCAACCTCTTAGCGACCAAGGCTATCTACTAGAATCTAAAACCCTTACACCCCCAACAGCTTTTGAAACTGATTCGAGCTCAGCAAGGTCTCCATGCAGTTTAACAAATGATAACGGTTTGACACCCTCTCCTCCTCAACCTTGTACTCCCCGGCTTGGTGCGTCCAACAGTCACAACAATGCTAATACAAATAACCAACATGCCAACATTTCTGTTTCGAAACCAGGCAATCTTAATAACGGACCCATTTGTAAAATACCCACTCATTCTAGATCTTACTCATTATCTTCATCTTCTATTGATCCTACCACGTCTACCAACACACACCATGATGATTACAACATTGAATCAAACATTGTGCCCAATTCTAATGCCAAACCTCGTATCACATCGACTCCCTCTTCATTCATGTCACTCAACAACCACCCATCTTACATAACCGACTCTTTATACCCAAACAGCAATAATATCCCACTTCCCAGTTTAGCAACAGCGGTGGGTAACAAAAAGAAGCGTGGTGGCTCGAAAGTAGATACAGCTGCAGTTAGTTTGTCTACTGCTTTCCAACATGATCATCAGAGAGCAAACCGAAACAGAAGATACTCATCTTCTGCCACTTCTGTGGCCCGTCGTGTTGCAAGAGGTAGTATCAGCGGTGTCAACCCATTTATAAACAACACCAACGTCAAAAATAACCAACCAACATTATCAAATTCGCAATTACCAACACCAAGAAATATAAACCCTTTGACCCAAAAGACTCGTCGACCGTCAGCTTTAGATCCTCCCAACCGGATTTCGACCCGTCCCACTTTAGACGACTTTTCTCCAAGACTTGCAAAAAACCACAACAAAGGTTATAATCCCAACCTTTATAAGAACGCAACCAAACACACCAAAAATAATGATTTGATGGATTTGGATATGGCTATAGAGGACGATAACCCATCATCACCCCACTTGACTGCTTCAAATTATTTAAACGGTTCAAATTATCTAAACGCTTCGCCTCGCTTGTCTACATCTCACCATTCCTCACATAATCCCAAGAAATTCAATTACGATGATGACGACGATGAAGAACAAGACTTGACTACAAAAAAAGCAATCGACAAAGATCAACATGTGTTTGATGAATTGCGATAGTTTTTAACTTTTTTTTTTTTTTTTTTTTTGGTTATGACTTTATGTATCTTATTTATTTATTTTTTACAATTTTCAAATTTAGATTTTTCATCTATTCAACTTTAACTTTAAAAAAAATAATCTATTTACACCTGTACCAACAATACATTTCACATTCCAAAAAAAAAAAAAAAAAACAATTTGATTGATAATTTATAATAATAATGAGATCTAAAAAAAACAATATTTCAAGTTGTTTATAATGACGTAAATTTATCAGATTCATCAGACTTGTTGGATTCAGACTTTTCACCTGAATGTCCCGACTTGTCATCTGAGTACACAGAGCCTGACAAATACTTATCAAACGCGTCGTTACGTTCTGGGAAAGGTCGGGGGCCTAATAATCTAATCATGTCTTCACGTCCAATCACTTCCTTCTTCAGCAACTCTTCTGCCACAAGCTCGACCTCTTGCTTCTTCTCTTCCAACAGCTGCTTGCACCGCGTGTGTGCTTCATCCACAATCCGTCGAATCTCGTTGTCAATCACTTCCTCCGTGTGCTCGCTATACGGCTTAATGATCGATTCCTGGTTTTGTTCATAATAAACCTCACCAACCTTGCGAGACATTCCGAGCTTTGTGACCATCGATTTGGCCATCTGCGTCACCTTTTTGAAATCGTCGCTGCCGCCAAGTGTCACGCTACTGAAATTGATTTCTTCAGATACCCGGCCACCCAACGCCATAGCCATCTTGTCATTAAACTGCTCTTCGCTAATCAGGTATTGGTCCGGTGGTAAGTATTGAGCATAACCAAGTGCAGCACTGCCTCGAGGAATAATTGAAACCTTCACAAGCGGATCCGCATACTTGAGGAACCAACCACAAACAGCGTGGCCAGCTTCATGATACGCAACAATTCGTTTCTTTTCGGGAACTAATACACGAGTCTTCTTCTCAAGACCCGCAATAACACGTTCAATGGCTTGTTCAAAGTGTCGGAATTCAACATCTTCAGAATCCCCACGCGCAGCAATCAATGCAGCCTCATTCACAACATTAGCAATATCGGCACCTGAAAATCCGGGTGTCATGGCAGCAAGCTTTCCAGGAAGTTGACTGATTTCCTGGTTATACTTGATCTTTTTAAGATGAACCTTGTAAATCTCAATACGACCTTCAATATCGGGACGGTCAATGTGAATATGTCTATCAAAACGACCAGGACGTAATAAAGCGGGATCAAGAACGTCAGATCGATTAGTACCGGCAAGTACAACAACATGATCAGAACTTTCGAAACCATCCATTTCAACAAGAAGTTGGTTTAATGTAGCTTCACGTTCATCATGACCACCAGATGCAAAACCCTTGTTTCGTGCTTTGCCAATGGCATCAATTTCGTCAATGAAAACAATACTTGGCGCCTTTGAACGAGCAGCCTTAAACAAATCGCGGACACGGGAAGCACCGACACCAGCAAACATTTCAATAAATTCAGAGCCAGAAACAGAAAAGAAAGGAACACCTGCTTCACCAGCAGTTGCTTTGGCAAGCAAGGTTTTACCAGTACCAGGAGGACCAGAAAGAATAGCGCCACGAGGAATTTTAGCACCAAGTTCTTCATATTTAGCAGGTTCCTTCAAAAAGTTGACAAATTCCATAATTTCTTCTTTAGCTTCAGCACAACCAGCAACATCAGCAAACTTGACATTGACGTCAGTCGATTTGTTGTAAAGCTTAGCACGACTTTGGCCCATACCAAAGATTCCGCCACCGATTCCGCCGCCACCGGCTCCACCAGATGGTTTACGAGTCATCCAGTAAAGAGCACCAAGAAGCAAAATTGTAGGAAGGAAGCCAACTAGAATTCCCATGAGAGAGCCTTGTTCAGTGTAAGAAATGGGAATACGTTCGTTTGGAGGAATACCACGTTGAGCTTCTTCCATACGCTTTTCAAACATATCGACAGATCCGATTGTGAAAAATACATTGTTTCCATGAGAGGTTTGAACATAAACGGTAGATCGGTTAACGACAGTGAGTTTGCGGACCGCGCCTTTGTCAAAGTACTCAGTCTTGAACTCTTGCCAGCTGATTTCATTCTTATTGGACGAACCACTAGACATGTACGAGAAGGCAATAGTTCCAATCAATAAGCCAATGATAATGTGTTGAGGCGTGATACGAATCTCAAAGACTTTAAAGTTCTTGGAATTAAAGTCAAACCCCGGAGGCATTGGTTGCCCGGAGCGAGACTTTTTCTGCGAACTTTCATCGTTTTCAGAATCCGATTTTTGAGAAGATTTTTTTCCAGTAGAAGAAGAAGAAGAAGAAGAAGTTTCATCTCTTGAAGGTTTTTCATTATACCATTTTGGTTGATTGTCAACATCTTCATCATGAGATTCTTCATTCTTTTTATCATTAGCAGCTTTTAAAAGACGATCTTTGAGATCTTTGCGAATAGGCGAAGTTCCACTTGCATTGTTTGCCAAATAACGTCGGCGAAGACGCGACAACCGGTTTTTTCGTGTTTCGTCGTCGTTTTTGGGGCTATTGGTGTTTTGTTGGTTACTGTTACGGGCTGTTGAAGAAAAGGCTCGTTTTGACAAAACGAGTTGCAAAGGCTGAAACGATTGCAGAGGTTGGAAAGAACCGTTTCTTGAGTGGGTATTCTTGGTATTTAAGGTTTTAGTGTTTGAACATGAGTTCAAGCATGAAGTGTATAAGCTTCTACTCGTCAAGACATGGTGATGACCAGAACTCCAGCCATGTTGAGAAGCTGAAGAAATGGCCGACCGACCAAATAAGTTGACAGGCATTGTGTTTAAGTAAACAGTTGGAAGTAGAATGCCTGCTCAGTCGTTAATGCCAGAGACAAACTCTAATGTTGGCGTTCTTGATGTTTGCTGTAAAAACCTTTGAAAGTGTGCAAGAGAAGAGAAAAAAACGGATCGGAAATACGGTTTTTTTGGTGGTAGTGTTTGCACAAAATGGATTTTGTGGGTGTGTGGCAACATTGGTGGTTGACGCCAATAAAAAACCTGACGAAAGACTGAAAAAGCGGAAAAACCAACCGTTTACAATTGTGAGGGAAGCCGGGCATTGGCCAATCAGGCGAGCGAAACTATATTTGAAAATTTAAAAATACATAAAAACGAGTAAATCACATTTTGAGAGTTTGGATAAAGTTGTCCAGATTGTACTCTTCTTCATAGTCCTTCTCGTCCCACAAGTCCGACAGCTCACCAATAGGCGCGATGCTGCTTTTGCTCTTGAGCTGGCCAGTTTCGTCAAGCGCGTCAGACGTGTCGTCTCCATTCGAGATTGCGTTTTGACTTTCAAGCGTGCCAACTCCATCCGCCGTATCAAACAGATCCAGTAACTGGTCAGTGTCCATCGACGCCAGCCCAGAGTTTTGCTGATTGATAACTGCTGACGCGATATTGAGCTTGAACTTTTGCAAGCCCATAATCTTTTCTTCCAAAGTATTACGCGTAATCAAGCGGTACACATTAACAACCTTCTTTTGTCCAATGCGATGTGCTCTGTCCATGGCTTGTAAATCATTCATGGGATTCCAATCATGTTCCACAAAAATAACTGTATCTGCACCAGTCAAGTTAAGTCCAAGACCACCAACATGCGTCGTCAATAACAAAACGTCAATCGATGGATCGCTATTAAACTTTTGAACAATCTCGTGGCGGATTCGTGCATCCTTACTGCCATCGAGTCTCATATACGTGACTGACGGCATAAACTTCTTCAACAAATCATTTTCAACAATGTCAAGCATATCTTTAAGCTGGCAGAAAATGAGTGCACGGTGTTGAGAAGTGACTCCAGACTGGAGTTCATTGAGTTGAGCTGAAGTTTTGGATGACGCTGAATTACTTCCAGATGTGCTTGAACTAGATGCTGTGGGTTTGTCAGCTGGTGATGAATCTGTGCCTATACCACTTTCTTTCAACAGTTCTTGCAAAGCAAGCAACTTGGGTGCATGGTGAATGGCATGTATACTGTCATGATGCGCCTGTAAATTGCGCATCACTTTTTCATACTGTGGATGCTTGGGGTTCATAATCAAAGCAGGGTGGTTACACAACTTGCGCATATACTGAAGAGCTTGGAAAATGTGCTGTTTGCCTTCATTTGAGCCAACTTCATCAGACACATTTGGCTTTTGTTTCTTGGCAAAACTTTCATAAAGTTGTTTTTGTAAATCACTAAGTTCACAGTAATAATCTTGAATGATTTTAGGGGGCAAATCCGAAAGGACATCTTCTTTGAGACGACGCAACAAAAATGGAAGAACCTGTTTGTGTAATGCTTCCAAAGCAAGTGCACCAGCTTCTTGTTCTTTAGAAGAACTTTTACTGTTTCGGCTTGCTGCAATAGGTTTGGCAAACCGTTCATTGAAAACCTTTTCAGTTCCGAGAAATCCAGGCATGAGGAAATCAAACAATGACCAAAGTTCCAAAACATTGTTTTGAATAGGTGTACCGGACAAAATAAGACGATGATTAGCAACAAGACGTTTAACGGCTTGTGTAAGTTTTGAAGATGCATTACGGATAATGTGACCTTCGTCTAATGTGCAATAGTTCCAGCTTTGTTGATTTATTTCATTAATGTCGTTTCTAGTGATATCGTAAGAAGTAATGATAACATCATAATTATTAAAAGACGGAATCAATTTTTGACGAACAGCAGGAGGACCGACATAACACAAACACTTGATGAACGGGGCATATTGTCCAAACTCATGCATCCAGTGACCTGTCAAAGTTGGAGGGCAAACAATAATAGAAGGTAATCTTCTAAATTCTGGCGATTGCGTTTTTGTATGTTCTTCGGCTCGCAAATGATGATCAGATGCAATGATACAAATTGTTTGCAAAGTTTTTCCAAGCCCCATATCGTCACATAATATACCATGAAGATGATATTTGTTAAGGAAAGCAAGCCAGTTAACACCCTCTTGTTGATAAGATCGAAGACTGGCCTTGATGGTAACAGGAAGTTTAAAAGTTTGAACTTTACTAACGTCAAGCATCTGCGAAATGAACTCACGCTCACGATCACGGCCCTCTAAAAGTTTGCCAGACATTCCTGGTGGATCGGGAATACCAGACTCAAGAGGAACAAGCTTAATGATTGAAGCAAATGTAGTGGTAGCCAATAAACGAATGTCTTTGTCAGCATCACTCATTCTACCAAGAACAGGTACAATCAAAAACACAACATATGGAAGAATATCAGAACCCATAGTAGCAGTAAGATGGTAAATGCACTCAATTGCACCTTGTCTTGAGTAAATTTCTAATCCATTGGAAACCATGGGCAAAATGTTTTCAACCAAAAAGGTAATACCCTGAATAGGCATAACTTTACAAATGGAGGCAAAACATTTGGCGGCAGCGTATCGTAAAACGCTATATTTAAGTTTGAGAATCTTTTGAATAAGAGGAAAGATGGGTATGAAATCATTATAAAGTAAAGGATCAATTGACGGTAATAACGCACGAATAACTGAAAGCGCGTCAATAATGTCTTGACCGTAAGTGGACTCGGGGTTCTCGATATCAGTGGGTAAATTGGCAATATCAGAATCAGAATCAGGTAATGCTTTGAACATGCACTCTTTCAATTTGCCCAACTTTTCAAAAACTTCTGGACCATAATGTTTTACCATATTTTCAAGCGCTGTTTGAGCACCAAGTCGCTTAATTCTAGCGGCTTGGACCTCACGTTGATGAGCAATGATGTCGGCCGGATCAACTTTATATTCTTCTTTTCGTAACGACAAAACGTTATCAAGAAATTGCTTGTTTGGGTGAAATTCGGGAACTTCGGAAGTGTCTACACAAAGGAAAGAACATAAATTCTTGGTGATTTTGTCGGATGCACTGGCTTTACCAACCTCAACAAAAAGTGTAACCAGTTTGCAAACAGAAGATGCAGAACGAGCTTGAAGTTGCTTGTGTTCTTCTGCCTTGACACTATCCATCAAACTGCGAATAATAGGGTTGAGTTTTTTTGGAAGAGAATTAAAGCTGACATATGCAGCAGCAATAGTAGCATGTACACTAATGTCTCGAGAAGATTTAGCATCTTGGGCTTCCTGAATAGAATAAATAAGCGTTCGATGAGAGTCATCTAATAGTTTTGCACAGTTGAATCTAAAGGTTGGTGAAAGTGAGCGTTTAAGTTTTTCGAAAGAAGTGTTGGAAACATTAAGGGCGGTATCAAGGCTAAATGATTCAGGGCCAGCTTCAGGTTCACCTTGGACAACAACTGCAATTTGTGGAATTTTGTGACGAGGTAATTTGGCAGAATCAACGAAAACATTGAAAAGGGAAAGACATTGGGTGCGAACAGCCTTGAGGTATGGAACAAAATCTCTGTACATGGAAATTTCCTTTTCATTGTTAAGTATGCTAGTGAAGACGGTGATAAGGTTTTGTTTATATTCAACATGAACAGGATTTTTAGCCTTTTCGGGCGAGAGCGAGTATCCATATTCTTCCAAAATAACACCAGAGAAAAGACGTTGTGTAGAAAATATAGATGTGAGATATGGCGTAAATGAAAAATTGGAAAACGAAGAAGGGTCCCATAACGCCATCAAACGGCCAAAAGCCTTTGATGATGTGATTCTGGTACGAAGAAATGTGGAAAAGCCAACAAGAGTAACATCACCGTTAAGCATAGGACTATCAATGTTAATCTCAAAATTAACAGGAATTGCAGGTTCTTTTAGTTCAACGGGTTGGGTTCGTCTTTTTCGTTTACCACTTGCTTTAGTATCAGAAGAAATTTGGTTAATAGTAGGCAATGTGATAGGAGCACCAGAAGGCTTAATCATGAGAGTTGTATCCATTTTGTAAGTAGTTCTTGCGGCACCAATTGGAGTCATGAGAAGAGTAAGAAGTGAAGTGACATATGGAGTCAAAACGGCGGTGACGCTGTATGAGCCATTATCAGAAGCCTCGGTAGAATGATCAAGGAGAGAATTCCAAAGATCAAGAGAAAGACTTAAAACACTTTCGTTTTGCTCTATGAGCATATTTTGAAAAATTAGTCGAAGAGTTACTTCATTAATCCAGTCTTTGGTTCCAGAACCGTCAATCGCTAAGAATGTAAGAAGAGCTCGTAAGACTGACTTTCTGACATTAGTGATCGAATGACGCAAGAATGGTAAAAGTCTGGGTACAAGCATAGAAAACGATTTCGTTGGGTCTTGTTCGGCATTGACTTTGATAACGTTTAAAACTTCAGAAAACTCACTCAATTTTGCAAGCAAATCCATAACATTACCAATACTAGCACTCAAATCATCCTTAAGTTCTGCTAAACAGCTCCAAAGAACATCAAGAAGCTCGGGTATCTTTTCAGCTCTTAAAATAACAAACTCATTGGATATTGGAATAAGAGTTGCAGCACTCATTGCTTGAACATCGTCATCCGTTTCTTTTAAACCATGTAAAACACAAGAAATTAAACCATCTAAATAATCTGTGCTTTTGAAAAGAATATCATTTCTGACCGAAACAAGGTAACGAAGGCCTAGCATGCCACCATGGCAAGCTTCCCAAAGAGGCATGGAAAGATCAAGATTATTTTGAAGAACAAGTTTACAAAGAACGTCAAAGGTATCCTTAATGACTGAATCTGGAAGATGTAAAAGAAGAGCACCCAAAGTTTGGGCAGCAGATTCACGAACCGGTGCGACAACCTGGTCAGCAACGTAATCACCAAATCTATCCAAAGCGAACACGCAGCATAGTCTGCAAGAAAGGTCTTCAAGCCAAACTCTATTTCTTTCATTGTTTTCATCATGCGTCTTTCCAACCACTCTGCCAGCGCCAGCCCCATGAACCTTGATTACTTCACGAAGACCAAGAGCGGCACCATGACGAATTTCCCAAACAGGATCAAAAAGATCAATCATTAATAATTCACAAAGACCTTCAAATGGCCAAACTTTTCCAGAAGATCCTTCCATTTGAAGAAGAGGTGAAGCTTTTGGGGCCTTGTGCTCCACAACAACTTTATCATTATGGCCTTGATCAGTAGCTTTCCATTGGGCCTCTTTGTCGTCATTTAGTTTAATGGCAGTTGGATTAGGGCCATTTTCTTCCTCTATGCGTCTAGCTGCAGAACTGGCAGCCAAATCAACAACTCTGACCTTGTTTTGATTGTTTTTAGCATCGCTTTTTGCTTTTCGCCTAGCCATGGCACGTAATCTGGCACTGGATGCGGCAGCAGGATCTGGAATGACGGGGAGAGGGGGTGTAGATTCAGTAGAACTTTTGGAACGATGATTATTGGAACTGGGTGAAGCAATTCCACGAGATCTGCCACCACGTTTAGACTTTGTTTCGAAAGCCATTTGAGCATGAGACAATGTTGGGGTACTTGCAGTTGGAGTTGTGACTGTAGAAGATGAATTAGAATGAGGAGCAGGAGAAATATTACCGTTTTTTGGGTTTTTCAGTTGATCTGCGAGGTCGGAATCTGTCAAAATATCGGCATCAATATATTCTGTTCCTAAGCCGAGACGTCTCTTAAGATCTATTTTTTGGCGACGAAGTCTTTCAACGGAATCCATGTCTCCAAAAGGATCGTCATATTCTTTTCCAGCAGAAGCTACAAGTTTTCCACCATGAGTAATGACATTTTTGAGGTCTAATGTTTTAAAATTGAAAAGAGCTTCAGGAGCGTCAAGATCAAGTACTGGTGCTGTGTCTTGCTTTTTGATGATAGAGTCTGAATCGATTCCGTTATTAGATACAATAGGAGCATCGTCGCTGATTTCTTTTTTAATGTTGGCAAGAGGTACATCTGTTTCCTGTTTTATTGGAACAACGTCATAATATTCTGTTTTTATTTCAGTGCCGTCTGAATCGGACTCTGATTTGATTTCGTCTTTAATCGCGTCACTTGACTCATCATTAGGATCCCACTTTGGAGAATTTGCTACAACACCACCAAGAGCACGAGCAGCAGCTATACGGGTATCCCATTTCTTGGATTTTATATAAGGAAAAACACGGCCTAATAAATTGAGCAGGTCTTCAGGATGTGATTTTTGAACATCAGCTAATTGATCAGCAGCCGTATTTCTAACGAAGGCAGAAGAGCCTGTATCTAAAAGCCTAAAAATAATAAAAAGGTTAGGCATGTGAAAGCCAGTGAAGCCAATGTTTGGAATACAACCAACTTACAATACTAATCGGTCAAGCCTTGACATTTGATTTTAAAAGTACAATTAATAATTGGAAATAATGATTCATTGGGGGTGTGGTATAGAATATTGGGTATTTATATCGCTTTAAAAGTATACTAGCATATAAATATTTGGGAAAAAGCGCTGGGAAATTAAAGAATGAAAATAAGTAGAAACACAGTCAGTTCATAGCTGATAAAACCAGGATCTCCGGTTTATAGAACAAGTTTTCAATGAAAATAAACGAAAAAACAAGATTGTGACAAATTGAAATATAATCTGGTTCCCGAACCAACTTTAAGTTTGCAACAAAAACTGTAACAAAACACGTGAAATATAGGGTTAGGTGCTGACAAAAACAGAAAGGGAAATCTTTTTTTCAAAAAAAGGGCCAGGATAAGCTGTTTTATATATAGTTTCACCTGGACCTAACCCATTTTAAAAATAAATACAAGCTTTGGCCAGCCAATGATATTCATTGGTGACTTGGTGTATTTTCTTTTCGCACACAACGCCGCGAATTGGTGCATTTTTCGTGGCTAATTAATCTTTGACCACGACATTTGCAAATGAACTAACATTTGTATGTATATTTATGATCATTCAAAACTATTGGTTCATTGAAAATTAAAATATAAACATGCCTGTAGATGACAAAGTTCAATAATAACAAAAAAAAGTAAATAACATGTATGTAAAAGGTTTTCACAGCTACATGAATTGATAGAAGAGCTGAATTTAGCCACATTTTAAGTCCAAAAGACTAATTTAGACAATGGTATACTACAAGTCAACAATAAAAATAATAATCATAATCATACAAATTATTAGCTTCAACATTGATGAGGTTTGAAAGAATCTTGTTTATAAAAAGGTCAACTTGGGTCGTTTTACGTGGCACAACAAAAAAAACGCGCAGTAATTTTTGAAGATTTAACAAGTATGTCAGTTATTCATGATCAAAATGTCAGAACTGACGACCGAATTAGTTCCATAATCGATAATAGTTGGTATTATGCTAAATCAATCACAAACTTTATTAAATCGAGAAAGAAATGTGATGAAAAAAAACATAAACATAAAAAATCGAGTCTTTTACGCTCATCAAAGTTTGACGTGTATGGCAGTGCTCTTATGTTAACTAAATTGATAATCTATATTTTCATATTTTAGGCGAACATCAAAAAAAAAAAAAACCTAAATATTGTTACAAAATGTAAGAATTGAGACAACTTTCCAATGACAATTCATGTCACAACAATAACTGGAGTTTAAAGCTTAGTTGGGTGATTATTGCGGAGTTGAACATAACTGTTTGTATTCAGCCGTGTGTTGAGTTAATTTTGTGAATTTTTTTTTTCTTTCGATAACACCATTGATATTATTTGTTACGAGGCTGAACTCATCATAACATCATTTCAATGACGCGTAATATAATAAGAGTTTAGACAAATCTTTTTTGTCCAGAGTGTTTGTGTTAGATATGATGTGATACGTCATATTTAATTGAGTGTTACTTTTGTGCTATTCAAACCAAAATATTCAATTGTCATTGAAGCTTGAACTTGGCTAATTGCAATCATGATCATTTAAAATATTTTTTTTTACTCAATCAGTTTTAATCATTATTGTGTTGCAAAAAAAAAAAAAAAAGCTCATAAATTAGAAGAAGCCAATCATCGACATGGTTGACACATTGAAAATGGTTGAAAATTCAGTTATTTCAATATAAAAAACCAGATGCCAGTCATAATAATCCACACAAAGAGTCATATTCATATTCTACATTTTCACACAGAACCATGAATCATATTGTAACATATGACTTTGCACACCCAGCAAAAGCAACGAAAACCTCCAATATTTCAAATTCCCGTCGTCTAGAACTGCTTGGAAAAAGCTTAAACTGAAAAATTGCAGCACAAATTACGTAATCACGCGTGTGTCCGTGGCCGATTACAATGTGATTACCTAACACGCTCTGACTAATTGCACAATTTGAAAAAAATTTTAGAATTTTTCACAAACAATACAAACGATAAAACATTCAGTCACAGAATTCGGATTTGACTAGGCCTTTCTAGAATCTTATAAGTACCGTTCATTTTCCACGTTTTTGTAACTTCATTTTTTTCTTCTATTTCCATAAACCTTCCTAATTACATCTTAGACCGACAATGACCGAAAATTCCAATACCCCAGCTCCTACTCAAAATCCCGCCAACGGTGTCGAGGCTATTAAGCCCGAACGCTCAAATCCTTACGGTCCTAACCCTAACGATTTCCTTTCTAATGTCGGCAGCTTCAAGCTTATTGAATCCACTTTAAGAGAAGGTGAACAGTTTGCTAACGCTTTTTTTGATACCGAAAAGAAGATTGAAATCGCCAAGGCTCTCGACGATTTCGGTGTTGACTACATCGAACTCACTTCTCCTGCTGCTTCTGAGCAGTCTCTTCGTGATTGCGAAGCCATTTGCAAGCTCGGTCTTAAGGCTAAGATTCTTACCCATATTCGATGCCACATGGACGATGCCCGATTGGCTGTCGCTACCGGTGTCGATGGTGTTGATGTTGTTATCGGTACTTCCCAATTCCTTAGACAGTACTCTCACGGTAAGGACATGAACTACATTGCCCAATCCGCTGTTGAAGTTATTGAATACGTCAAGTCTCACGGCATTGAAATCAGATTCTCTTCTGAAGACTCTTTCAGATCCGATCTCGTTGATCTTCTCAATATCTACCGTACCGTTGACAAGATTGGTGTCAACCGTGTTGGTATTGCCGACACTGTTGGCTGTGCCAACCCAAGACAGGTTTATGACCTGGTTAGAACCCTCAAGTCTATTGTCTCTTGCGAGATTGAATGCCATTTCCACAACGATACCGGTTGTGCAATTGCCAACGCCTACACTGCCCTCGAAGCCGGTGCTACCTTTATCGATGTCTCTGTTCTCGGTATTGGTGAAAGAAACGGTATCACTTCTCTTGGTGGTCTCATGGCCCGTATGATTGCCGCTGACCGTGACTACGTTCTTTCCAAGTACAAACTCCACAAGCTCAGAGATTTGGAAAATCTTGTTGCCGAAGCTGTCAGTGTCAATGTTCCTTTCAACAACCCCATCACCGGTTTCTGTGCCTTTACTCACAAGGCTGGTATTCATGCCAAGGCCATTCTTGCCAACCCATCCACTTACGAAATTCTCAACCCCAGTGATTTCGGTCTTACGAGATATATCCACTTTGCCAACCGTCTCACTGGCTGGAACGCTATCAAGTCTCGTGTTGATCAGCTCAACCTCAATCTTACTGATGACCAGTGCAAGGAAGTTACTGCCAAGATCAAGAAGCTTGGTGACATTAGACCTTTGAACATTGACGATGTCGATTCTATCATTAGAGAGTACCATGCTAAAGTCAGCACCCCACGACTTGGCCCTGTTGAGGGCGAACCCATTAGCAAGAAGGCTCGCATCGAAGCTGCCAAGCAGGCAGAATCGTCTTAAAAGTAGTTTTTGCTAATGTTTTTGTTTATATGTATGAAAGTATTCATTTAGAATTGACTATTAAAAATAAAATGTGTTTCAATAAGTTTAAAAGAACATATTTAACAACCAAATTTGTGTGAATGATTAAGACGGCTATGATAATGGGGTTGATGATTTTGTTTCATAGAAGCCCTCATCTGTGTCGACGCTCTCATCGAGGTCCTCATAGAAAGCGAAGATCTCATTGACGATTGGCCCATTGGTGCCTGATTTTGTTTTTGTTTTGGACGTACCATGAAAATCGGACTTTTGCCTTGGTTCTGCAAATCCTTGAAAAGTTTCATTGGCATATCGTCAACACCTATCAAAATTTCTTGATCATCTACGCATAAAACGAGCTCACTATTTGAGCAATCGTCGTTATTATTATGATTGTTGTTGTTGTTATTGATTATGTTGATACTTGAGTTTATACTTGAACTGCTTCCTTTTTTTTCATGCTTTTTGTAAG
>JAJLVH010000101.1:0-17563 GCA_030570155.1 Magnusiomyces magnusii
AACCATCAAAACTATCAAACTTTTAAAAATCATCAAAATGTCTTTTAAAAACCACGGCAGAGTTTTAGGAAAATCACCAGCTCAAAAACAAAAACCAGTCACATCTTCAAGTCCATCTTCAATATCATTGTCAATACCCATTTCAAACAACAACAACAATGCATATCTTCATCCAAACAGTGCTGTAAATTCACCCCCTGTTTCTTTGGTTTCTGTGGATTCTACAATTTCCCTTACTTCTAATGACGAATCTTCGTCATCAACAGCAACAACTGGCAACTTATCATGTCCAATATGTAACGAATCCATGGTTACATTGTCTCAATTGAATCGACACATTGACGATATCCATTCCGATATTGAACAAAAAGATGAAGATTTTATAAAGTCATGGTTCAAAAAGAAAGTTGAACAAGCTAAACAGTTTCCTTCAGTGACATCTGTTTTTAATACCCGATTTTCAAAACTTGATTTGTTTGATGGGGTATTGGACGAAGTAAACGATGACAATGAAAACAATGCTATTTCAACAAGTACAAGTAATATCAGTCGACGGTCTTCAATGAATTCGCAAAAAGAAAAGCCACCGAAAATTGTACCTACAACCGAGCACTGGCAAAAGCCGTCAGGTTCTGACAAATGCTCGATACTTTTATGTGACAAAACGTTGAATTCAAGGAATGGATGTGTTAATTGCCGGAAATGTGGAAAACTGTATTGTTTCCAACATACACGATACCAAATGAAACTTGATGTTAAAGCGCATCATGATCCCAAACACGGAGTTTGGTCCCAATGTTGCGAAACATGCTACACATCCCGGCCACGGTATTTCGACAATTCGGGATCAATCAATGATGTTTCTTTGGTATTTATGACTACACGGCGTCGTAAAACAGACGTACATGAGCTTGAAGAAAACCGATTAGAAAAACGGCTTTTGAAGCTGATTGCGTTGCTTACAGATGACCCCAAACTTGTGAACGGAGACAATGATAGTGGAGCAATGCTGACGTATTCTAAAGCCAACCGACGACGAGAGGCAGAAAAAACAGTGGTCAAATGGCAACCGGATGGTGATGTTTTTGAGTGTCCTATATGTAAGCAAAAGTTTGGATACACACTTCGAAAGCATCACTGTAGGTTATGTGGAAGAGTAGTATGTGCAAGTTTAAATACCAATTGTTCACGAGAAGTTCCGATTTCCATGTTGTTGGACAAGGTTTGTAAAGCAGAAATTGTTGGCAAAAACGGGGACATGAGTCTGCGGATGTGCAAAGAGTGTAAAAATACGTTGTTTGGGCGACAAAACTTTAGACAGGATATGGCAGACAAGAATAAACCGGCAGTTGTTTGTACGTATGAACGACTAGTTGCGATTCGTAAAAACATTGACAAGTTATTGCCGAGATTCCAGGAGTTGATTGGAGAAGGAGGAGAAGAAGGAATATTAGAGGCTGGAAAGATTCGAAGAAGGTTGATTGAAGCATTTAGAGAATTGGATAAAGCAGCGAAACGAATGGAAAGTGTTGAGACTGGAAACGAAGCAGAAGGCCGGATCAAGAAGTTGATTGTAGTTGAGACGGCACAGTATATACAAACGCATATGATACCATTGAAAGCGTTACCGAAGGTATTGAAGAAGCAGGAGGTTGAGGATAAAGAAGAAGAAGAAGAAGAAGAAGAAGAAGAAGAAGGGGAAGAAGAGGTTCAGCAGGAGTTGATTGTGTTGAAAGAGCAGCAAATGATGATTGAAGGGATGATGGCAGAAGCGAGTAAGAAGAGAAGGTTTGATGAATTGGAGCCGTTGAAGCAAAGTTTTGAAGATTTGCAGCGAGAAATTGAAAAGTTGGAAAAGACGGTGGATTTTATTTTTTAGTTTTTATTTTTTATTTTTATTTTTATTTTTTTATTTTTTTATTTTTTTATTTTTTATTTTTAATTTTTAATTTTTGATTGGTCATTAATGGTTTTTATTTTACAATTTTTCTTTTTGTCTTGAAAAATAAAATAAAAATAAAAAAACTAAAAACGCCTGTACAAAAAAAAAAAAAAAAAACCTCCGTTTTTATTTGTTTTTTCAACTTATTTTCATTTTCATTTTTTTATTTTTTTATTTTTTTATTTTTTTATTTATTATTATTATTTTTTTTTTCAACAAAATGCAACACACAAACTCTGCTTTTCCACCAGGAAGCAGCTACGCGTCAGCTTTTGACAAGTTTTTGATTCCAGAAGAAGCTTCTTCAAGACAACCTCCTTCTACTCCTCTTCATCAACCAGGCTTCAACAACAACTATAGTCCAAGTTTAGGATCTCCTTTTTCTTCAACGTTTCCTCAAAACCAAAACCTTGCAACTGCTAATGCATATTCTTTTGATGATATTGTTGATGACGATGATAATAATGACAATGATTATCCCCAACAGGCTAAAAAGGGATCCAAAACCTTGTTTAATCGGTCGACGTCGTCTCTTAGCTCTAATAAAGGAGGAAATTTGAATCCAAACAGAAACAGTAAAGGCTCGGGCCAACGGACAATGTCAATGTCTTCAGGCAAAAAAGGGTTGTTTGGCTGGGGTCGTAAAAAGGATTTGCGTGACGATTTCAATGGTGATGACGACGATTTCGACGGTTTTAGTATGGTCAATGAATCAAGATTAGAGTCGCCGCCGCAGTCTGGTCGTCGTAATCAAACCGATGCTGGTCCCGACACAATTGAAATCGAATCGGTTTTAGGAAGATCGAGGTACCCGGGTGCCAGTCCTAAATTGATCACAAAGACAAACAACAACAACAACAGCAACAACTTTAAAACTAAACCCAAAAAAGACGACCACGTCGAAGGAGCACTGGAGATCGGAATGGGCCAATTGTCATCGTTACGGGACCGGGACCGGTATGGTGGGATTGAAAAACACGGTCAAAACAATGGAAGATCCACTTTCGACACGACTCCAGTCATCCCGGTCTTGACCACGTCGGTGACGAACCATGTTTCGGAGCAAAACAACAAGTACCGTCAACGGGTTGCTAGTAACCAATTGCGAATGTTGAAGGAAGAAAGCGTCAATACCAGGACCGTTCAACCGCAGTTCAACCCAAGATCCGGTCCATCGGGTCCGATGCCTCTTGGTTCCATGGGGTCAATGAGTCCCGTGTCTGTGGACCCGTTCCATCAAAACAACGGCATGATGCGTCGGGCCGTTGAGAAATTCAATACAAACGTGTTGCCAAACGGTGGCCGGTCCATGACGTTGACCGGGTACCCGTCGGCACCCATGATGTCGCCCGGCCATCAATCTCCAAGAACCGTGTTTCAAAATGGACCTCGTGCTAATAGTTTGAACAGTGCCGTCGTAAGACCCGGTCTACGTCCACAACCATCAAAACCGGTCCAACCCGTTGATCCAACCCGGTCTCTACCTTCATCGCCGGCACGTTACCCTGCCTCGTCCAAGCCTTTGTTAAACCCTGTCAAACCTCCTTTTTCTTCTTCTTCAACACAAACCTCAATGTCTGCAGACCAAATCCTCAATTTGTCTTTACAAAACGCAGCATTGCTCGACGAGGTTCGACTCGTCACGATGGAACTGGCAGAAAGTGTTGAACGAGAACTTGGCGGCTCGTCGTTGTCTTGTTCACCAGATTCCTCGTTTTCTTTGTCTTTTTCTTCATCTTCAACGGAATCTTCAACTGAATCTTTAACTCCACTCACTCAGCCAACTTCTCCTTCATCTACGACAATCACAACACCAATCAAAGCTTCTTCTATGATGCCAAAAGATGGTGTGGATAGTACTAATAATGCTACAACTTTTAATACCTTGGCAATGGATCATGTGGCTCGTGCAAAACTGGTTATTCAATTAGAATCAATGCTTGATATTGAACGAAGAAAATGCAAATCTTTAGAAGATTATGTGAATGACAATGTGAGTATTTTTTATTTTTTTTATTTTTTTATTTTTCAAAACTCCTTCCATGCAATAAGTCCAATTCAAAACCCCTTTATTCTTAAAAATTAAAAATTAAAAACTAACATTTTTTTTTTTAGACATCAACAAAAAAACTCTATACAACCATCGATCTTGAATCTCAAATCGCTAAACAGCAGCATGATCTATTGGAAACCAAGCTTAGTTTACAAACCCTCGAAAACACACATTCCGCCTTGAAAAAGTCGTTTCAAGAACAAGCTCAAACTATGGCTGAACTCAAAAATTCATTCGATTCTAATCAGCTTGAACTCCAGCAAATGTCACAAAAACTAGAAGAAAAAGAACAATTGTTGCAAAAACTTGCGTTTGAAATGTCGGACAAGGATATGCTTTTGCAAAACCAAAAACAAAGTCATGAAAAGGAGCTTTTGGAACAAGCAAAACAATTGAAAGAAAAAAACGATACCAATTCTGAGCTTTTGAAATTGAAATCTTTGTTAAATGAAAAGGAACTAGAGATTAAACAGATTCTTGCTAGTAAACAAACAAATAAAGACATTGTTGAAAATATCCAAACCGATACCAATTCTGAGCTTGAAAAACTCAAAAATGAAAACAAAATGTTGTATAACGAACTCAACGCTTTTAGATCTTTGCCATCATCTTTTCCAGCTCCATTTCCATCTCCTACTGCTACACAGCTGGGATCTAACGACAAAACATCGACTCCACGCGATGAAAAGATTTTGGCAATTGAAGGCCAACGTGATGCGTTACGTGAAGCTCTTCGATCACAACGTGAACGCAAAGATCATGAAATCAAAACTTTGTCTGAACGTGTTCGTCAACTTGAACATCGGCTTGAAAAAGAAAAGCATACTGCACTCAATGTTCAACAAAAGCTTTTACACATGTCCAGTTCAACTTCAATCAACAATATTGCCAACATGTCGTCAGCATCATTAGCCAATGATCGAGAAGTTTCGCCGTCTCCAACTTTAGAATCGTTTAGTTTAGCAATGCCACCGCCAAGGCGAAAAATCATCAAACATTCGAACAGTTTTTACAATTTACAACAAAATCTTTCGCCAGGATCGCCAATTACAAGTCCAGGATTATTGTTGAACAATAACAACGGAATCAATTCACGTCCTTCGAGTCGTGCATCGTCCATTGTTGATCATCATGATTTTGCAACACCTACAATTAGCGGCAGCAACAGTTTAAACAGTCTCACGATGCACACTGCTTTAAACATTCCAACAAACTTATCAAGCAATACCAATATCCACCAACCAACACCATCAGTTTCATCTAATGCGTCGTCATTGAATAGTACTTTTAACACAAACCAAAAGTCAAGAACCAATAACGGAATAAGGTCACGGTCAACGTCGCCTGTTCCGTTTCATTTGGGTCTTCCGGTCGCTACCAAAAGTGAATTGACGACGACTGGAATTAGTTTAGGTAATGAAGGTCACGATGATGTGCAACATGTTTATTTAGAATCCAATTAATTTTAATTAGTAATCATTTTGTAATTATTATAAAAGCTAAATTTCAGTTTTTTAACAACTTAAACAAAAACTTTTTTATAATTATTATTATTTTTTATTTTTTTATTTTTTTTAAAAAATATCCAAAACATGTCAAATCCTTTACAACTTCCAGATTCACAAAAAAAGCGACGATTCGACGATTCCTTTGGTTCAACCAATTTGAATGTACCCAATAACCAGCTGCCGACATCTCCATTCACGTTAACAACGTTGTCAAACTCGCTTTCTACAGTGTCAAGCGGGTTAAACAAGAAAAAGTGTATGCCTAGTGTGCTGGAATCTCATTATGCACAAAATACAGTTCGTGAAATGATGAGAGCGTCAAGAGAAATGAGTAAATCCAAAAAAAATGAAAATGATAATATTGAAAATATTGAAAATATTGAAAATAATATTGATAACGAAAACGAAATCGATACTTTGTTGGCACGTCCTTTTAGTCTTCCACCAAACATCAAAATCAAACCTATAGATTCGTATTTTTCACCTGTTTACAAAAACAATACAAACAGAAATAATTTCAATAATAATAACAATTCAGATGGCGATGTTGATATGACAATGGATTCAACCGTTTCTTCAAATCCGTCTTTATCAATCTGTGCCGATTGCTTCACCACCTTTCCATCTTTTGGCTCAATAACACTTAATGATCACATATGCTCAACATGCCACGAAACCGTGTGCAACACTTGTTTGGCTCGCAACGTTCAGACCGAAGACGGCCTGTTGGTGGACATTGAATGTGTACGATGTTTAAGAAAAAGACTTTAAAAAAAAAAAATTAATTTAAAAAAAAAAATTAATACATGGAAAAAAAACTTTCAAATTAACGAATGCTGAGATGGCTGCCCAGTCAACACATAATTTTGTGGCTGTTGCATTTGTTGCTGTAACATCATTTGCTGGCTTATAAGTCCTTGTTGATGTGCCTGCTGCTGTTGGGTTTGTGAAAAAATCGGCACCGTTTGTAAATTCTCTAATCCTCCAATCGATGGTTGGTATCCTTGACTATTGTTGTTATTATTATTATTATTATTATTATTATTATTATTATTATTAAACGACATTCCTGTCATGCTCGTTGCATTTATACCCATACCGGTAGCAACTCCAGTTTGACGAAACGGATTCAGGCCAGTGCTTTGCGACGTAATACAAGACATTGTTGTTGGTGTATTACCAAAACTACTGGAATTGTTTGTGTTGACAAGTGTAGCTGTACTTTGTGAATAAAGTGCATTCAACCCACCGCCAGGCGATGATGCAAATGGATTAGTGGCAGAACGGTGGATATTCACATTACTGTTGTTTCCAACAAAATTGTTGCTGAATCCGGTAGGTGCTTGTCCAGTACTCGATGGCTGATGATGATTCGCTCCAGATGGTCCGGCAACTGTAGTGCTTCTTTTAAGAAACGGGTTTCCTGTGGCATGTACTTGTTGTGAATTACGGAATGGATTCGAACCTGTAGTAATTGATGATAATCCGCTAGACGTGGTGCTTTGCATGCTCAATGGGGTAGGGGTATTACTCATGGTAGTGGCCATAGTGTTTGGTGTGCCAAAAGGCTGTTGCTGGTTAATAACGGCAGATGTGGTAGAATAACCTCCAAATCCGGCACCTGTAAACATCGTAGAAAGAGGCTGTTGTTGTGCTTGTTGTTGTGCTTGTTGTTGTGCCTGCAATTGAGCTTGTTGAGCTTGTTGTTGTGCCTGCAATTGAGCTTGTTGTGCCTGTTGTTGAGCTTGAACTTGTGCCTGTTGAGCTTGTTGTTGAGCTTGAGCTTGTGCCTGTTGAGCTTGTTGTTGAGCTTGTGCACCAGAAATCGGTTGTCCCCACGCATCAACAGGAACAACTTGTGGCTGAATAACAATTCCAGACGGCATTTGACCTTCTTCAACAGGAACAGAAATGTTTGCGTGAATAACACCACCGTTCATGTTTGACATCAATGGTTGTTGTTGCATACCTGCAGACATGACCATAGATCTAAATGGATTTGTGTCATCAAAACCAGTGGTTGCAGTATTATTATTATTATTGGACTGGCTAGGAGTGTCTGTAGAAGAGGTAACTACAGACTTTTTACGAACACCTGTAGAAGTACTTGATTGTATAGGAGCTGGTTCACTTTCTCCAAATCCAGACGACTTTCTGGCTTGTTTCTCAGCAAGAAATTGTCGGTGGTTGATTTCGAAATCTGGGTCATTTAGATAATCTTCAAGAGACTGGGTAAGAGATACTGGGGCATGTTTGATATTGGGGACGTGTAATTTTGTTTGGTATTCCAACATTTTGGCAACCCTTAAAAACTGGACAACATTGTTTGTTTGTTTGGTAAATCGTTTATAAATATCAAGACCATGCTCAGCGTCAATTTTTGTCATTTCAAAATAATGCTCAAGAACATTGATAACCCCTTCATTCAAAACTTGATAAAGCGCCAATAAATCACGTACCAAAAACCGAAACGCAGTCAAGACAATATCGTTATCAACATCATTTTCTTGGAATCGACACTTTAAAAGAGCATTGATTTGGTCCAAAACACTGTCGCATTCTCTGAGTAAACCTTTATCCACAGTCAAGTTACGCAATCTGCCTCCATTTTTAGATTTTGAGCGAACATAGTCAACACGAGTTTTACTGTACTGAACCACACGTTCACGCAAATACCGAGCGTACTTGGAAATGTTATAAGACCGGCCACTACTTTGCACAGCATCAAAGACATGAATTTGACGAGCCAGAGATTTGAGAGTAGCATCACGAACGCCTTCACGAATCATAATATGGATAATCAAAAGAGCCTTGTAACTGACAGTCCAGGCGCTATCACCCAACCTTGTTCCAAGGCTCCAAATAATGCTGTCAACGTCTTCGGGGTAATTAGTAGCATCAAGTATGGGTTCAACGTATTTTGCTTTAGGGGCGGCAAGCTGAAAAAAAAAGGGGTGAAAAAAAAAAAAAAAAAAGATGGTTAAATTAACACATTTTAAACAGAAAAATAGATATAAACATCACATACTTTGACTTTAGTAGCACCCTAAAATAAAATAAGCATGTTAGCAATAGTTTCGAAAAACACTAGTAATAAGCAAAACCATGTTGCTGAATTGCACAAAAAAATAAAGAATGAACATGATTATGATTACGAATCTGACAAAATCCATTCTACAATGCCTTGTTTTGTAAATGGAATATATATATACAAACTGACAGAGAACTGGAAAAAAGCTCATACCTTGACGATTTTATCGTATTTTGCAGTCGGCATCGTTAACTAGAGTGATTGATGGAAATGCAAGTAAACATACGAATATTTGAGAATTATGAAAAACTCAACAAAAAAGTGAAAGGAAAAGAGGCGGTGAATGAAAGGAAATTCTCAAAAGTGGATCTGGGTTTGACTGTGTATGTATGCATTTGTTTTTGTCATTGCACATCGTGATGTACAAAAACGTGATATTGTGTATACGGGTCATGTGAGCCGTTAACTACCCTAGTATGTCGATCATTAATGGCACCAACGTCTACTATGGCCATAGTAATTCTAAACGATTTCTATTGAATACATCATCACCAATGTTTATACGTAAAAAATCTTTGTTTGAATTCTTCTATCTAAATTATGTTTATGTTTGAATTTAAAACTATTTTTTTTTTTTTTACTTCTTTCCAAAACCACGAGCAATTGCTGCTTTGATTACAAAAATCACACATCCAATCATTCGGGCTGCTGCCATAAACGCAGTGATGATAATCAGTGCAAAGAAATAACCAGACGATCGACTTGAAGTTCCCGAAAATCCAATTTCAGTGACTGATTTAGAAGTCAAAGCAACAGCAAGAATGGCATTACTGAGAATCCAAGCAATAATCAAGTTGGTACGGAATGTCTTGTTTTCATCATCTGGATCTGGTTTCTTTTTGATACCCTCCTCCTTGGGGTATGGTTGACGTGCACGCTGCATAACCGCATTGAATTGGGAATCGATGTCGTCTTGAGGACGTGAATACTCAACAACAACATCTGCTTTACCATCCTCTGTCTTTTCAGAAGATGCTGCTGGAAGTGCATCGGCCTTGTCAGCTCCTTTAGTACCCCAAGAAACATCGTGCCAGTTGCAGAATGCATAAACATTAATGACATTGGTAAACGAAGGCATGATGAATGAGTACTGAAGAAAACATGTAAACATGTGCCAAGGGTCCAAATAAATTAAAGCTGAAGCAAAATAAATACCATAGGTAGAAATCAATGCAACAATAACCAGCAAACGAGCGTTTCCTAATAACGAGTTTAATGACTCGTCAGCATTACCAGAAAACGCATTAACACACAGGTAGATGGAAACAATAATAGCATAGGTTTGGATGATTCCGAAAACAACAAACAGAAAGGTATACTGTTTTCTAGAACCCTTTGGTCGATTACCCAATGCCAGCAAGAACGAAACGACAAGCACTAATAAATAAATAAAACGAATAATCAGAGCAATTGACAAAGATACTTTTTCATTTTGGAAAGGAAAAGGTTCAGCAGTACTTGTTGAATTGCCATCTCTGGTAACAAAACTTAAAGCAGTGCCAACAACTTCAATAGAACGCTTACTTGTACTTGAACTATTGGTAGCCGTGGAATTGGGGTCAGCGGCAAGTTCCAAGATAATAGTGGTAGTGAGATAGTAAGCAGCCAAAGAAAACCAAGTCATGATAACATTGACAAAATTGTAAAAAAGTTGGAAATGCATGCAAAACATTCTGAAAAGATTGTGAGATGAATGATAAATTTGTCCGAAATGCATCATTGAATACAAAGTAGCAGCAAAAGAACCATTGATCCAACGACGGCGTTGTGAAATAAACTCATCAATAGCTTCAGGAACATCAGTCTCGGCTTTAGATGCCTTGACGTATTTAAGATGCCATTTCTTTTTAGACTTGAAAGTGATTTCAAAACACAAGATACGATCTTCTGCCAAAAACATGTTTCTTTGAAAAATGTTCATACCATGAAGACCATCTTTACCAAGTCTGTCGGCAAGTGAGTGATCACCACGAAAGTATTGTTCCAAAGGACGGCCTTGTAAGGCTTCATAACGATAAGCAGAGAAAGCACCAGGTAAGACCGAAATGAAACCAAAGGTATCTTCAAGAGGCTTGTCAAGAATATTGGATAGTTTATATTCAAAGTTTTGAGCGGCAACCAAAGGATTAACAAGATTCCTGAGCTTTTTACCAAGCATAGCATGGATTTCACCACAGGCACCACCAACATTTTCGTTATTGTAAAAAGCACGCCAGAGATGGACAATAGCACGGTTGGCAGGCTTGGTACCAGCATCGATAAGAACACAAATGTTTGGTTTCAAAGCCTTACCAAAACCATTAAATAACCAACGATGAGAGTTGATCTTTTTAGAATTTTCTTGCTTGATACACAAAACGTATTGGATTGGAGGAATAGTTCTATGAGACTTTGTTTTGGAAGGAGTAACAACATCAAGTTTTTCAGTAAAGCAGACCTGAGAAGTGTACTCGAAAATGTGAGCCACAGTGGGCTTATCATTAATAGCCTTTTTCATAATACCATCCTGATAAATACCCATAGTTGCCAAGGTATCCAAAACATCTTTTCGGCATGGTTCTAGACCATCCATAATGATGGAAACAACGATTTTTTGCCATGGTTCACTGCCTTCTTGGCGCCAAAACTGGGACTTGTCGTTACAAAAGTGGTGGACATTTTCCATGATACCAGTAAGAGTACGCGCAGTAAGGATTTTGTCTTCAGAGTAGTAAGTGACAACAATGAGCAATTCAGTTTCACGGCCACTTTCAACAGCGCGTAACGTGTAATTTCCAGCAAGAAAGTCATCAGGATCAGCAGTACAGGCTGTGTATCTGAGATGAGTAAATTCAGTAGAACCAGATTCATTGTCTTTAAGATACTTTTCTTCAACGGCGTTTTTAACAGGAGAAGGCACGGGATATTCGACAGAGTAAATACCGTTGACAAGGTTGACTTGGCGTTTAGTGTAGTTGTCACTAGCGGGTTGCATTTGCTGACGAACCGCCCATGAGTCTTCAATAAGAGCGTCACGACTGATATCATTAGGATCAGGCATAGACAGAGGAGCATTGTTGCTATCGTATTGGTTTACTGGATAAGGAAAGTAAGCATCCGTAGTAGGATAAGGAGTTTGAGTACCACGGAAATCGCCAAAACCGTGTTCATAAACAAGACTATCTTCTTCTCCCACAGAAGACAATGGGGTTTGAGGATACTCAAGGTTATTGTAATTACTTGGACGAGAATAATGGCCATGGCCTATGGAAGCGATTCTACCAAGAAGACCATGGGGTCGTGGTTCTGAAGATGTGGCGGGATATGGAAGACTGCTATCTTGGTTTCCACGGAGGGGCTCATTATCTTGGTATTCGTAGTCGCCATTGTATGCGTCTTCAGGACCACCAATTGTGTTCATGTTATAAAGAGGGTAAGACTCTTGAGGCGCAAGCAACGAATTTCGACGAGATTCAGGGTCATCAAAAGGGGATTGGCCAGTGGGGACATTTAAATGTTGAGGTTCTGGATGGACCATAACTGGAGAATTGGTTTGAGGCAAAGGTTGAATGATGGTGGCTTGGTCAAAAGGGTTTGCAGAAGATCTACGAGAATCATCGGGATACTGAGGAATCATGTTTTGGGTAGGGTCATATTGGTTTTCGTCTTCATCGACGGGATATGGGGGTTGGTTTGGAATCGGAGGAGGTGTTTGCTGGTTGTTATAGCCAGAGTAACCGGTATTTTGGTTATTAGGATCCTGAGGATGATTTGGATCCATGGTTGGAAATGAAGAATAGAGAGATTAGATTTTATATAAGGATAAAATATTAAAAAAAACTAGGAAAGAAAGAAACCAAAAGTGAAAATATTTATAACCAATACAAGAGCCAACGGGTTTGTTACACACATGGATTCAGCCGCTAAACACATGCGGCTAAGATCCTAGTGTGTGATTCGTTGCATTTGCAGACGAGGTCGTGGAGGCTATGAACAAGTATGGCTTTGCTTTAAGCCAGCTGTGTTTGGGAATTGTTATGGCAGTTGTTGGTATATATTTTTATATACAGCCACGATCCATGCTGGTTTGTATCCAGTCAAAAAACATATATATAAAACTATGAAAAACTGTTTATTGAGGCGATGATTTATAGCCAGGTTTTGCGATGGTTGTAAACTTTATATGTTGTATCTTCTGACCAACTCTACTATTAATGCCATACGGCTTGTTGTGTATAATGGCTAATTTCACAACTGGGCCCTTAAAGCCAAATCATGGTTGGCCAGTGTTTTGATCGACAAGATGGATGTTGATTGTACAAAAAGCACAAGCCACACTGTCAATTGTTTCCATTGTTTTTGGTACGAGGGCTGGTATTGGTTGAAATAAAATACCGTTTTAAGCTTTGGTGAAAGTTGGTCTTTTTAAAACCCGTTATAAACAACATTTTTATTTTTCTAAAAAAAGCGAATTGTTGGTTATAGCCTGGATATCGAGATATTTGTTCAACTGATTTAACTGAAAACGGGTATTGAATAAACTGACGCGTTTCATCTTTTTTTTTATTTTTTTACTTTTTATTTTTCAACGCGTTTTATCCAAGTTTGGCGAGGTTTCAATTGACCAATAAAAACGTGATTGTGTATCAACATCTCACATGCTAAAATCGTGACTTTCTCCCCCGCTTTGATCTGATAAGCGCGGCTGTGGTCCTGACCGACGCCTGTCCGACCTGTTATTCTCTTTTTTTCAATGATTTCTGTTGATTTCTGTTGATTTCCAGTTTATATTGTTTTTTTTCTTTTATAAAGTCTCAAATCAAAGTCAAAATCGATTTGGCTTTCCCCGCATGCTGGTGTTGATATAAATTCTCATCAGTGTTACGTCTGGCATCTGTTTTTGCTGACAGTCACATGGAAATAATCGCTGGAACTGCTGAAGAATTGTAACCAGCCAAACCCGAGTAAACCATAAATAGAAATTACATTTCCGTTATCTTTCTTTTCTTTACATTTATTTCTAGTTTCTATTTTATCTTCAATTCTAATTCAATCATATCTAAATGTCGCCAATTCTTAGACCTATTCGGTTCTTATTACTTGGTGCTCCAGGTGCTGGCAAAGGCACCCAAACTTCCAGAATCCTTAGAGATTTTCCCCAAATATTTGCCATTTCTTCTGGTGATTTACTTCGTCAAAATATCAACCAAGGCACTCCTATTGGTACGTAAATTATTCTCATTCTTATTCTTATTATTCTTATTGTTCTTATATTATTATTATATTATTATTATATTATTATTATATTATTATTATATTATTATTATATTATTATTATATTATTATTATATTATTATATTATTATTATATCATTATTATATCACTGACTTCTTTTGTCACCCTTTTTAAATAGGAATCGAAGCCGACAAAATCATCAAATCTGGTGGTTTGGTTCCTGATGATAGAATCGTTGATTTGATTAAACAAGAACTCAAACTCAAAAACTTTCTCAATAAAGACGCAAGTTGGTTACTCGACGGATTTCCTCGAACCTCTGCTCAAGCCGTCATTCTTAATTCAACACTGACATCTAACGACGCTGCTCTTAATCTAGTCGTTCGTCTGGATGTCCCTGAAAATGTCATTTTGGACCGCATCGAAAACCGTTGGGTTCATATTCCTTCCGGCCGCGTTTACAATCTGACTTTCAATCCACCCAAAGTACCCGGAAAAGACGACATCACTGGCGAACCACTATCCAAACGGCCTGACGATACTCCCGAAACGTTTAGAAAGAGAATTGACGCGTATCATGATCTCACCTTGCCTATGCTAGAGTATTATGACAAATTTGGAATTGTAAGATCTGTTCAAGGTGAAACCTCTGACATAATATATCCTCAAATAAAAGACCTTCTTCTCAAAGAGTTTAAGATCTGATATGCCTGTCTCTTTAATGTTTGTTTATATTTCACGATTTCATAAAAAAAAAATATCAAATCAAATTGGTTTTTTTATTCTTGGCAAGATCAAAAAAATCCAATTTTTCACTTGTTGGTTACATACATCAGACGCGAAATATGCCACGCATGACTAATCACACAGCCGTGTGCCGTCACGTTTTTTGCCATTCATTTTCAACCACTTACTTTTTTTATTTTTTTTTATTTTTTATATTTTTAATACATATCATATCAATTCTTATTCAAAACACACACACACAGAATCCACAATGAAACTCGATATCGAATCGTTGGATGTCATCTTTCCTTATGAAAAGGTGTATCCTGAACAGATACAGTACATGACTGATATAAAAAAAACTCTTGATATTGGAGGCAACTGTATTTTGGAAATGCCTTCTGGTACTGGCAAAACCGTTTCGTTGTTAAGTGTTACTATCGCATACCAAATGACTCGGCCAGGAAACCGCAAAATTGTGTATTGCTCGCGAACAATGTCTGAAATCGAAAAGGCGTTGGCTGAGTTGCGCAACTTGATGGACTATCGTGCCAAAGTCTTGGGATACCGTGAAGATTTCAGAGGTCTTGGATTGACTAGTAGAAAGAACTTGTGTTTGCATCCTGAAGTTCGCAAAGAACGAAAAGGCGCCATTGTCGATGAAAAATGCCGAAACATGACTAATGGTATCATGAAGGCAAAGTTACAAGCTGGTGATACCAATGCTGCTCTTTGTGAGTATCATGAAAATTTGTATGACCTAGATCCTCAAAACTTGATTCCTGCCGGCGTTTATACCTTTGCTGATTTGATTGAATACTGTGAATCAGTCAAAACTTGTCCATATTTCACTGTTCGTCGTATGATGCCTTTTTGCAACATTATCATTTATTCATACCACTATCTTCTTGATCCAAAAATCTCAGAACGTGTTTCTAAAGAACTTTCAAAAGACGCAATCGTCATTTTTGATGAAGCGCATAATATCGATAACGTCTGTATTGAGTCTCTTAGTGTGGATTTGACTCAAGAATCACTGAAAAAGGCTGCAAGAGGTGCGGCTGCGCTCGGAAAAGCGGTTGAAGAAGTGAAAAAGAATGATTCCCAAAAACTCCAATTGGAATATGAAAAGCTAGTAGAAGGTTTACGGCTTGCTGAAACAGAACGTGCTGAAGACGAATTTATGTCCAACCCTGTTCTTTCAGAAGATATCATTAATGAGGCTATACCCGGGAATATTCGCAAAGCCGAACATTTTGTGGCATTTTTAAAGAGATTTATTGAATACCTGAAAACCCGAATGAAAGCTCTTAATGTCATTTCAGAAACTCCAACTTCATTTCTTAAGCATTTAAAAGAGCTCACTTATATTGAAAAAAAGCCGTTAGGATTTTCAACCGAGCGTTTGAATTCGTTGGTTAGAACGCTAGAACTTACAGATATTGAAGACTTTGTGTCATTAAAAGAAATTGTTACTTTTGCCACTTTGTTGGCTACATACGAAGAAGGCTTTGTTTTGATTTTAGAACCTTTTGAAACTGAAGGCTCTACAGTTCCTAATCCAATTCTTCATTTTGCTTGTTTGGATGCATCAATTGCTATGAAACCCATATTTGAACGCTTTGGTTCCGTTATTATTACCTCCGGTACCATTTCGCCTTTGGATATGTACCCACGAATGCTCAATTTTGATACCGTTATTCAAGAATCTTATACAATGACACTTTCGCGTCGTTCGTTTTTGCCACTTGTTGTCACCAAAGGTTCTGATCAGGTTGCCATTTCGTCTCGTTTTGAAATCAGAAACGATCCCAGCATTGTTAGAAACTACGGTAACCTTTTGATTGAATTTTCGAAAATCACGCCTGACGGTTTGGTTGTCTTTTTCCCTTCATATTTGTACATGGAAAGCATCATTTCGTCATGGCAAGCCATGGGCATTTTGGACGAGGTTTGGAAATACAAGTTGATTTTGGTCGAAACTCCAGATAGCCAAGAAACAAGCTTGGCGCTTGAAACGTTCCGTACTGCATGCTGTAACGGTCGTGGTGCCATCATGTTTAGCGTTGCTCGAGGAAAAGTTTCAGAAGGTATCGATTTTGACCATCATTACGGACGTGCCGTGCTGATGATCGGCGTTCCTTTCCAGTACACCGAGTCCCGTATTTTGAAAGCAAGACTCGAATTCATGCGTGAAAACTTTCATATCCGTGAAAACGATTTCTTGTCGTTTGATGCCATGCGACACGCAGCCCAGTGTCTGGGTCGCGTTTTGCGAGGCAAAGACGATTACGGAATCATGGTGCTGGCTGATCGCCGATTCGCGCGAAAACGTAATCAGCTGCCCAAATGGATCTCGCAAGCTATTTTGGATGGCGATGTTAATATGTCGATTGATATGGCAGTCGCTGCTTCTAAAAAGTTTTTGAGAACTATGGCTCAGCCATCGGATCCAGAAGATCAAAATGGTGTGTCTGTTTGGAATGAGAGTCAAGTTAGAGAGTTTCAAGAAAAACATAGATTGGGACAAGTTGGTAAAGCTGGTGTTGAACCAATGGATGTTAGTTAAAGAGTTATAATAAATAACAATTTAATATTTAGTAATAACTATGTTAAAAAAAATTTACAATTGTATATAAACTGATATTTACAAAAAAAAAAAAAAAATACCATCAAATTTATTCTTCCTCTTCCTCTTCCTCTTCCTCTTCCTCTTCCTCTTCCTCTTCCTCTTCCTCTTCCTCTTCTTCTTCCTCTTCTTCTTCTTCTTCTTCACCTTCTTCTACATCAACAACTAATTCCACTTCTTTATCAACATCAAAATAAGAATCACTCATACACAATACAGAAAGTTTATGATTACCAGCGTTAGGAATCGAAAATGGTAACTTAAACTCTTGATATGCCTTGGAAATAGAAACTCGCTTAATACCAAAGATTTGGTTACTTGAAACTTGTCCAATAACCAACCACCAATTTTCCATTTTAGTGTATGGATAAAAGTGTGATTCAACTTTATCATAAACTTG
>JAJLVH010000102.1:0-17552 GCA_030570155.1 Magnusiomyces magnusii
CGCTCGCCTTCGTACTGCTTCACCTGCCATTCCGTCGCAGCTTCTGGAAGTGCGGGATTTCCCAAGTGGTCTACAAAACTTCCGCCGCCTGAAATCGCAGTCTTTCCTAAATGCTCGGGTCGTGCCATCTTCAAAATGCTCAACGCGGCCGTCAGGGACGTTTGCGGGACTGAGTACGCGGTGGCTCCTGAGAAATATCCACTGACCAGCACAAAGATGGTCATCGAAACCATGGCCAAAAAGGTGCCGATCGCGAGGCTGTTGCTTGGTTTGGCCCAAACGTCGGCAAACCCAAACGACTTGTATTCCTGACTTTTCGGCGCTTCTTTGGCGTCTTCATAGTCATGTTCTTCATACTCAAGTTCGCTTTCGGCGTCAAAAAAGTAGCCTTCTTGTTTGGACTGGGTGTTGTTTGTGCACCATGCGTCAACCACATAAGTCTGCGAAATCCAGCTGAACCCAAGAATGAACGAAACTAAACAATAGTCGGGCTGGATTAGCGCAATGATGGCAGGCAAAATGTACGTGTGACCTTGGCCATGAAGAACTGTGGCTTGTGAGGTTTCATCGATTGCATTGTGTCCAATAGTTCCCAAAACAAGAGTAGCAGTAAGTGAGTTAAAGTCTGGAACAGTGTTGATAAAGTTGATCAACAATTTCACAACTGTGGTGAAAACAAGGAATCTAACTAGTTGGATCTTGAGCGGCGGCAACTGGCCATAGTTCAAGCAGGTAAACAAAAGAAAAGCAAACGACTTCCAAAACAACAGCTTTACTGCGATTTCATAGAAAAAGAAAAACGAGGGCTGGTTATAGTTGGTGCTGCTTGACGATAGAGTGATGGTCAGAACGGCCGGCAGAACTAAGGTCGTCAACATCGATTTAACAAAATACTTTAAGCTTTCATCAAGATTTTTAATCGATAACGATTTCTGGGTTAGAGTAGAATAATAACCGGCACTGAATTCAAAAAGCTCGCCGACAAGCCAAGCTGCTTCAAACAGCTTGACGAGCAAATGGCCCTCAAACATGTTGATGATGAGTTCCAAACCAGAGATTTTGGTCAGAATGAGCAACGAAATCGAGAGACCTTTGAATTCATTGATCAGAGGAGTAGACAGAGTTACAGAAAAGAACCGAGAAGCAAGGGATTGCTTTTCGAGACCGGAACTAAATGCAGAGCCTGAAGAACTCAAAGCTGGAGATACAGAGGGGGTTTTAGAGGCTGCAGGCGATTCGGGAGATTCAGAAAGTTCGACTTTTGAATTTGATCCGTCCAGACAAAGAACTTTATACCCGGCAATACCCAGTGTACAAGTGCTAAGAAAAGAAACAATTAGCCAGACTTGCGAGTACTCAAAAAGGTCCCATTTCAAAAACACACGCACGGTTTTTGGGAAATGGCTGGTGCGATCACAGTAATAGGCATAAAGAGCAATGAGCGAAACAGAAGCAGTGAGAATCAGTGATTTGTAAACTGACTGAACAAGAGTAGGCAAGTCAATTTTAGAAAAGGTTGAAACAGATTGAAGAGACGTAAAGTAGGAAACCAAAATGACGACAAAAGTGAGGAAAGCAAGGTTGAAACAGTAGCGGAAAGTAGAATGGTTTGAAGAAGAGTCAAACAATTGAGGATAGAGCTTGTTTTCGTCTCGTTCTTGAAGTGGACTCTCGCTCTGAATTTGGGCTGGAGGTTCATTACTAGGTTTTAAATTAGTAAAGTAATCGCCAGTGCCGTCGCCATAAAGATAGCCAGAATAATTATCTTTGTTCCAAGGCTCTAAAATATGGCCTTGGGAATCCAGCATACGACTGAATGTTCGATTGTTATTACTTCCAGGACGAAGATGGGCATTCAAAGGATTCCAGTTGTTCCAAGAATGCACCTTGTTTTTCCAATCAACAAGGTTTTGAGAAGAATACGAGGTTTCATCGGTCATCTCAACGCCATCAGCAAGCTCAGGAGGTGGATGGGGCTGGTCATGAGACACGCAGCAAGTTGCAGTATGCGGAACTTGATTAGGATCAATGGTTCTTGCATTGCAAATATGGTTCATGAGAATGTTTGACTGCAAAAACATGGCGGAATCGATATAATGAAGACCCAAATGATCATAGTTGCCAAAGGTCAGCGAACCGCCCAAATCGTTAAAAACAGGAACGTAATACACGGAGACGTCGTTGTTGTTGAAATGGGTCTTTTTGGCAGGGCTTGACTGAGCAGAAAAGGTTTTATTCTTAAAAGTAACGCCCAAACTTCCGTCCAACCGATTACCATGTCTGTCACGACGGTAACCAAACTTTTCGTCGGTGTAGTCGAGCATGAGCTTCATGGCTTCCTGGTCAATGACCTTCTTACGGCCGTTGTCCAAAAGAGGGAAGTACGGCAGCATGGTAGGGCCGTAAAAGACTTTGTCAAAAGAGTCCTCAACACGGTTGTCCAGCAGATAGATGATATCATCCAAGGACTTTTTATAGCCTTCCAGAAGACGCTCGCGACGCTCAAACATAGCATGCCAAAGGCCGGTGGTGAAATAAATGTAGGCCTTGGGCTTGTACAAAGGGTCCTTGTTGTGTTGAAGAGACTCGGCGGAAGAAGGCGCATTTTGGATACCCAAGTTGCAGTATTCTCTCAGCTGGGGCATGGAATTCGAGCCGTTCAAAAAAGGGTCAAAATAAAGCTTGAGAGTGATACCATTGCGGAAAATATGATGGTTACCATGGACGTTGAAGTCCTGCTTGATTGCACCGTCCAGAAGGTTGGCGGTGGCCCAATAGATTTGTCTGGCAGTGGAGTCGCCAAAAAAGATCAGTTGGTCACCAGGACGCAAACAGTCGGAGATTGTAGCCATATTATTGTACGATTTGAGGACACAATTTTCGGGCTGCCAATGTTGTGGAAGGGGAGCAGGAGCAGGATTGACGGGGGAATTGAAGAATTTGCCAGACTGGAGCAGGTTTTGACACGAATCCTTGGAAGCAGAAGAGGGAGCAGAAGCAGAAGATGGTGATGATGATTTGGCAGCAGGAGAAAAGTCCAGATGCGAAGGATTAATGTAGAACAACGACTTCAGGACCAGACAGAACAGGGCCAACGTCAGGCACGAGAGCAAGAGCCAGCGGCGAGACTTGCCAAACAGGAAGGATTTCAGAAAAGCAAAGTTGGGGCGGAACGAGGCCATTTTCGAGACGGACGGGCAGGAGATGGAGGAATTGAGGAACCGAGGAGGATGTGGAGCTGTCTGTATATTTATATATAGAAGCCAAACGTGCCTATATTTTGATATTTATTTATAAAAATTCGAAATGCAATTGTTATTTATAACCGGTTTTAGGCCAATCACGGCTGCGCTATCGACGAGGACGGAATACGTGCAAAGCCGGCGCAGTCGATACCTCCAGGGCTAGGGCTGTGAGCAATGCCGCGCTGCAACATTCAGAACGCGCGGATGTAACCAGGGCGCTAACGACCTAGTTTACGAGGTCACGTGGTGTGCGCACATTTGGGCACACGCGAAAAGCACAGCGGAACGGCGGCAGAGGGTTCACGCGGCAGGGTACCGAATCCGGTCGCCAGCCGTGCCTGTCGCGCGAGTCCAGCGCTCGATCGCCGGCCCGGTTGTGTCCGCTAATACTAGATCACGTGATTGAAATTTTTGCCTGGTTCCACTTTTGGTCACAGACACAAGTTTATGTCCCAGACAAGTCTGCGTTTGCTATTAATTTAGTAAATCAATGAAAATTAACAAACTTAATACAGATTAATACAGATTAGTAAATCAACAAACTAAAAATAAAAATGCCCATCGCCAAAATCAACATCTTGGGCTCCGACACCATCCACATCGGATACCGCTGCTCAGATCACATCGTCTCGACCATCCTCTCAAACCTCAAATCCTCCACCTATGTCTTGATCTCTGACGACAACATTGTCAAATATGGCCATCTTCAGCGTCTGCACTCCCAATTCGAGTCCGCAATCAAGGCCTCTGGCTCCTCTGCCCGTCTTTTGCAGTATGTCATTCCTCCCGGCGAAGCCTCTAAAACCCGTGCTACTAAAACCGAAATCGAAGACTTTATGCTTAAACAAAAGTGTACTAGAGATACCGTCGTCGTCGCCGTCGGTGGCGGCGTCATTGGCGACATGATTGGCTATGTTGCCGCCACCTTCATGAGAGGTGTTCGTGTCGTCCAAGTTCCTACTACCTTGTTGGCAATGGTTGATTCGTCCATTGGCGGAAAAACAGCCGTTGACACTCCTCATGGTAAAAACCTTGTTGGCGCCTTCTGGCAGCCCAAATACGTCCTCACGGATATCGCCTTTCTTGAAACTTTGCCCGAACGCGAACTCATCAATGGCTTGGGCGAAGTCATTAAAACTGCTGCAATGTGGGATGAACAGCGTTTCGTTGAACTTGAAAACAACAACGCCATTCTCATGAAATATATCAAACAAAGAAACCAAGACGGAACTGTCAATCTTGAACCAATCGTCGAAATCGTTCGTGATATTGTTTACGGTTCGGCTTCTATTAAAGCCCACGTCGTGTCTTCTGACGAACGTGAGGGTGGTCTTCGAATGCTTCTCAACTTTGGTCACACCATTGGCCACGCTTATGAAGCCATTTTGACCCCATACATTCTCCACGGCGAATGCGTTTCTATTGGTATGGTTTTTGAAGCCCAAATCGCTCGCTTCCTTGGCCATTTAAGTGACGGTGCCGTTGCTAGACTCGCCAAATGTCTGGCGTCTTATGATTTACCAATCTCTCCAAACGATCCAATTGTTCGTCGCAGATCTCACAACATTGAAACTCCTGTTGATTTGCTCCTTGATATCATGAATGTTGACAAAAAAAATGACGGCAATATCAAAAAAATTGTAATGCTTACTCGTATCGGCAAAACTCTTGAAAAGCATGCCACCATCATTTCCGATGAAACCATTCGTGTCGTTCTTTCAAACAACTTGTTGATTGGCTCTTTTAAAAACGCGCCTTCTTCTGTTTCTGTGATACCCCCAGGTTCTAAATCCATTTCTAACCGTGCTCTTGTTCTCGCTTCTTTGGGTTCTGGCGTCTGCAAAATCAAAAATCTTTTACATTCTGATGATACCGAACATATGCTCAACGCTGTTCAACTCTTGGGCGGCACTAAAGTTGGCTGGGAAGACCATGGCGAAATCCTCGTGGTCGAAGGTAACGGCGGAAATTTTAAAGCTCCCGCCAAAGAGTTGTATTTGGGTAATGCCGGCACTGCTTCTCGTTTCTTGACAACTGTTGCTACCCTTGTTGCTCCCTCTAAAGATGCTTCAGATGTCATTTTGACTGGCAACGCTAGAATGAAGCAACGTCCTATTGGTCCTCTTGTTGACTCTCTTCGTGAAAACGGCAGCATTGTTGAATACCAAGAATCTACTGGTTCTCTTCCTCTTAAAATTAAAGCAGGCAACGGTTTCAAGGGTGGAAGAATCGAACTTAAAGCTACCATCTCTTCTCAATACGTTTCTTCCATTCTCATGTGCGCGCCTTACGCTGAATCTCCAGTCACTTTGGCTTTGGTTGGCGGAAAACCCATTTCTCAACTTTACATTGATATGACCATTTCCATGATGGCCACTTTCGGTATCAAGGTCGAAAAATCAACTACTGAAGACTACGTCTATCATATTCCACAAGGTTCTTACGTCAATCCTAAGGAATACGTTATTGAATCAGACGCCAGTTCTGCTACATACCCTCTTGCTTTCGCCGCAATCAGCGGTACCACTTGTACTGTTCCAAACATTGGTTCATCTTCTCTTCAAGGAGATGCCAGATTTGCTGTTGACGTTCTTAGGCCCATGGGTTGTAAAGTTACTCAAACCGCTACTTCTACTACTGTCCAAGGACCTCCAATCAACGAACTCAAACCGCTTGCTTCTGTTGACATGGAACCAATGACTGATGCCTTTTTGACTGCCGCCATTTTGGCTGCCGTCGCTAAAGACAAGTCAAGCAATACTACCAACATTTACGGTATTGCTAACCAGCGTGTCAAGGAATGTAACAGAATTGATGCCATGATGAATGAGCTTGCCAAATTCGGCGTTGTTACTAGAGAACACTCTGACGGTTTGGAAATTGATGGTATTGATATTGAAAAACTCCAAGTTCCTGAAAATGGTGTTCATACTTATGATGACCATCGCGTTGCCATGAGTTTAAGTTTGTTGGCTAGCACCCTTTCTGATCCTGTTCTTATCCATGAACGACGATGTGTTGAAAAGACTTGGCCTGGTTGGTGGGATGTCCTTAACCGTGTATTCAAGGTTGATGTCAAAGCTCCAAATGAAGGCGGAATTGTTGCAAAGGTTGGATCTAGTACTTGTACGCCAAACAAGGATAAAACCATTATTTTGATTGGCATGCGTGGGGCCGGCAAATCTTCTCTTGGTAAATGGGTTGCTAGCAGTCTTGGGCTTGAATTCGTTGATATGGACGATCATTTAGAAGCTCAACAGCAAAAGACAATCCCTGAAATTATTAAAGATGATGATTGGCAAGGGTTCCGCAAACTTGAATTTGAATGTCTTGATTCATTTGTCAAGAAAAATACTCGTGGATATGTTATCGCTTGTGGCGGCGGAATTGTCGAAACACCAGCTGCTCGCACTCTTTTGAAAAATTATGTTGCAAATGACCGAATTGTGTTGCACGTTCATCGCAACATTGACAACATTATTTCCTTTTTGCAAATCGATAAAACCAGACCTGCTTATACAAACGATATCATGGCAGTTTGGAACAAGAGAAAAGAATGGTATTCAGAATGCTCAAACTATATGTACTATGCATCTTATTTCCACAATTCTGTTGAATCTGCCGAAGTCCGAAAATCTTTGGATACCTTTGTCAAGACAATTACAGGAAAACGTGAATTGCCAACCGTTCCTAAAGGACGCTCTGCTTTTGTGTGCTTGACTTTTGAAGATGTGACTAAATTTGATAAACTCGAAGACGCTTTGGTTGGTTGTGATGCCGTTGAGCTTCGTGTCGACTTGTTGAAGAAGGAACAAAATGGTGTTCCAAGTGTTGAATACGTCTTGGAGCAAGTTGGTTATCTTAGAATGGTTACTGAGCTTCCCATCATTTTCACAATCCGTACTGCTTCTCAAGGCGGAAAGTTCCCTGATGGTAACACTGCTGGTGCCGAAGTTGAAGCTGAAAAGTTGATTCGTCTTGCTATGAAGCTTGGTATTGAATACATTGATTTGGAACTCACTTGGTCAACACCTCTTCTCAACAATCTTGTTAAAGATAAAGGATATTCCAAAATCATTGCATCTCACCACGACATTTCCGGCAATTTGAAATGGAATTCTGCTGTGTGGGAAGACTATTATCAACGTGCATTGGTTGTTGGAGATATCGTCAAGTTTGTTGGTACTGCAGAGTCTATTGAAGATAACATTCAACTTGAAGATTTCAGAAATGTTCACACTCGTTTACCACTCATCGCAATCAATATGGGGGAAGTTGGTAAATTATCTCGAGTTTTGAATAAAACTTTGACACCAATCACTCACGAATCTTTGCCAACCAAAGCAGCACCTGGCCAACTTTCGCTTAAACAAATTAATGAAATGTTGGCATTGATTGGTGGCCTTGAAGCCAAAGAGTTTATGGTCGTTGGTAAACCAGTTTCTCATTCTCGTTCACCACCTCTTCACAACGCTTGTTATAAAGCATTGGGGCTTCCTCATCACTACACTTATTACGAAACAGATAGTGCTACTGAAGTTTTTGACAAGATTAAAAAGCTGGGATCTAAATTTGGCGGAGCTTCTGTTACAATTCCTTTGAAACTCGATGTCATTCCTTTTTTGAGTGACCTTACTTCCCAAGCCAAATTGATTGGAGCTGTCAATACCATTATCCCAGTTGAAGGCGAAGACAAATTTGTCGGTGACAATACTGATTGGATCGGAATCGTGAAGGCACTTGAATCAGTTGGCGTTGTTCCAATTGAAAAGTCTGCCAATACCTCTTCAACTGGCCAGTTTTCTGCCCTTGTTATTGGATCCGGCGGAACTTCTCGTGCTGCCATTGTTGCACTTCATGAGCTCGGTTTCTCAACCATTTACCTTGTCAACCGCACAACTTCTAAAGCCCGTGAACTTGCCAGCGAGTTTCCCAAATCTTTCAATGTCGTCGTCATTCCTACAAATGGCAACGAAAAGGAAACGGTTGACGAACTTGAAAAGACTCCTGCCCCTCTTGTTGCAGTCAGCTGTGTTCCTGCTAATAAACCTCTTGATGGAGCTCTTGAAAAGGTAGTCTCCACTTTGTTGTCCAAATCTTTGTCTTCATCTAACTCGGCTCCTTTTAACAAGGCTCTTCTTGATGTCGCTTACCTTCCTCTTGTGACTCCAGTTATGGAACTCGCTTCTTCTAAAGGTTTCAAAACGGTTGGTGGCAGAGATATGCTTGTTTACCAAGGTGTTGAACAGCTTCGTATCTGGACTGGCGCCAACCCTCCTGTCCAAGTTGCAATGGATGCTGTTTATAATGCTGACAAAAACTGATTTTGATTAGTTGGATACTTTTATGTTTAGTAGTTGAATAAAATCAAATTAATTGTAAATCGTAATTATAAGCTTAACTAACTTGGTTACCGTTTAATTGAGATTACATAATCATTGAAAAAAGTCGCAACCAGGGTGGCTTTTTTTTTTTTTTTTATGAAAAACGAAAACTTGAATCTATTTGCTTTTGTTTTCTCATTGTGTTAACGTAAATTATCAATTAAATGACGAAATACCCAAAACCCGGCACTACGCTATCAAGATTCAACGGAACGTTAGTTTCCAAAACGCACACGTTTCTAGCCTCAGCAGCTTTTGTCACTGCGCTAGTATGTGGACTACTGCTACATTACCACAAGATTGTGGAAAACGAGTTTTTCGGATACCCTGTGGAGTGGATTCCGTCGGTGTCGGCGACCATAGGAGACCGGTATCCGGAAAGGGCAGCGTTCCAAGGGCTTATCGCTGTCACTGCGGGGCCGCGGTTGGCGTTGGTAGGGTTTTTTTATTTGCTGGCAGTTAACGGAAAGCTGGGAGGAAGTAATGGAGGTTTGGCGAGTTTGAAACGGTACTCTAAACTTTTGTTGGTTGTCGGAGTGTTGAGAACGGTCAGTTGTGGTGGATGGGTTTACATAACTTCGACAGATAATCATGATTGGCATGACATTTTCATGATTGTTTACATCATTTTGACACTTCCGTGGGATTTAATAGGTATCAAGTTATCTAAACCCAATTCCAAGTCACTAAAACTACGAAAACTTTTTGCAGCTCTGTTTTTTTTAACTCTTGTTCCTTTGATTTATTTTTATATCCAACACAAGGCTCATCATGTTCCTGGTGCTTATACCGTTTATGCCGTTTTTGAGTGGTCTTTAATCATTTTGGATGTGGCTTATGACGCAGCCACAGTTTATGATTTCAAGGCCTTGGAATTTCGTATTGTCGATGTCAAAGGAGTTGCTGAAAATACCCGATACCGGCCAATTCCCAAATCAGACATTTCCAATTCTAAAAAGCTTCAGGGATTGAGTTATTTTTCATTCATAATCGCCATTCTCAATTCCTTCATTTTCTGGTCCGTTTTGACGTCTTTGCCTTTACTCATTTGGTACTTTCCTTTATGGAATATGGGGATCTCAGGTTATGAGGCCATGTTGTTGACGATTTTGTCACCACTGGTTTTGGCCATTCCTTTTGTGAAATTGTTTTTCATCAAAGTTCCTCAAGTGGCTACTCTGGGAACTGTGCTTGGAGTCTGCGCTTTTTGGATTTTGAAACCTGAATCAAGGCTGGGTATGGTGGGAGTTGGCAGTTTCTTTGGATTCATTGCGCTCGCAATTACGTTCTGGAACGTTTCTTTGAAACCTTTAGTTGGACTTCATCGTGCTACAGCTTTTTCAATTGGTTTACTTCTTAGTTCTGTTGCTAAATACGCATATTACACAAATAATCCTATTTGGCCAATCATGCATGATGACAATGGTGGATTAAATAGAACGGGTGTCATTGTTGGTTTTTTGGCTGCATTTTGTTTTACAGTTCCTCAGTTTACTAAAAGTCAACAAACTTTGAAACCTAATAAGCAATCTGCTCCCATTGCATCTTCTAGAGAATCAAGTATCGCAGCAGGATTTGGTTTTGCTGGTTTGATTTGTTCACTTCATACCCTTCTTTGTGATTCAACTACTATTATGCTTTGGGGATGGGAAGGATACCCTGTCCGGGGTCCGTTACCTGTTCCTCATGGTCTCGTAACGTTTGCCGTCATGTCTTTTGGAATCTATATTGGAATAACTCGACAAAAGGCAGCAGGTTCTTGGCTTTCTTTCATAATTGGCAGTGTTGGCGCTCTGATAATGTACTCATGTACAGGATGGATTGGGTATATTGGTGGTATGATACTTTCTGGATACCTCATGAGCATTGTTCCTCTTATTTTGGAATCTGCAGGTCGACACAATCCAGCAAAATCATTTGGAGTTGGCGCATTTGTTTTGGTATTATTATACCTGGGTCATGTCTGGATTGTAGCGTACGCTTTTGTTCCCGGAGGACCTTTACTTCGAGAGCGTAGCGATTTGCTTTTGATTGCTCAACAATTTTGTATTGCATTGGGAATTTATTCGCATTCTAAAATCAAGGTTTCAGCAAATAATGCAATTTCATCTGTTGGATCAAGTGGACTTGCAGGTATCAAAAAAATTGCATCCCAAGCATTTTCTGTTCTTACTGTCATTTTAGCTCTTGCTGGTTCCATTACATTTAAACGGTTCCATAGGGATCCTCCCAAGCCATACCATCCCGAAGAAAAGTTGTTGACGGCTGGTATTTGGACTGTTCATTTCGGATTGGATAACGACATGTGGGCAAGTGAAGGAAGAATGCGGGATCTTTTGTTAGACGCAGAGGTCGATGTATTTGGATTTCTCGAAAGTGATACACAGCGCGTTATTATGGGACACAGAGATTTGACACAACAAATTGCAGAAGAACTTGGATATTACACAGACTTTGGTCCGGGTCCTAATAAGCACACCTGGGGCTGTGCGCTATTTTCTAAATTTCCCATCCTCAACTCTACACACCATTTGCTTCCATCGCCTGTAGGCGAATTGGCACCTGCCATTCATGCGACTCTTGACGTTTATGGCAAGCCAGTCGATGTTGTTGTGTTTCATAGCGGGCAAGAAGAGGATGTTGAGGACCGAAGACTGCAAAGTCTAGGAGTTTCTGAAATCATGGCTAGCAGCAGCAACCCGTTGATTTTGCTATCCTATCTTGTGACCAAACCTTTACAAGGTAACTACAACACGTACGTGAGCGAGTATAACGGCATGAACGACATTGATCCTTCGGACTGGGACCGCTGGTGTGAGTACATTTTATACAAAGGACCGGGACTCAAGCGCGTTGGCTATGCACGCATTTCGAGGTCGACCATCACGGACACAGAGCTTCAGGTTGGCAAATTTGTGGTTGGCGAAGATACTGATGTGAGTAATGTGCGGATATTGGAAAGCCAAGTGCCTGTTGGCAGAAGGTTTCCTGAAATGTTTCGTGGCGAAGGTGTTCGAGGCCACAGGTATCATGTATTTGATGAGCCAAGGTATTTTGAGTAAACTTTTGGATTTTGTTTATAATTTTGATTATTTTGATTGTTTTGATTATTTTAATTATTTTGGTTTGACTTGAATAGATTTTGAGAAAGTTGACTTTTTAACAATTGTAAACAGTCTCGTGATCATTAGCATTCGATTACATAATCCTCCACTTTTTTTCTTCTTTTTTTTTTTTTTTTTTTAATTAAAAGCAACTTTTTAAAGTTTTTTTGTTTTTTTTTTAATCGTCGTCTTTTCTATTGGTTTAAATTGTTTTCTTTTTATTTTATTTTTTTTTTTTTCAATATTGATTTGATTTGATATTGAAAAGTAAGAATACGAATAAGATAGAGAATGTGATAACGATCTTTTTTATTTTTGGTTGATGATAAGGAAAGAATAAAGGTTGAGAAAGATTAAGAAAGATTAAGAAAGATTAATAAAGATTAATAATGATATCCAAGTATCTTAATATATTGGCTGTATTGGTTATTGGCAGTTTGTGTCGATTGCAAGCTGTTGATGGACAAGTCAATGAATACCATGATCAAAACCAACCACACATTGCTCAAGGTTTAGATTCATCGGATATCCCAACACAAGACCAACGGTCATGGACCAAGGATTTTGATAAATCAAATAAACAAGTTCATAAAGATCAGCAGTATCTGCTTCATCATACTTTTGTTTCTGATGACCAACATTTGCAAGGATATCAAGTTGGCGAAAACAACAATGATAAGAACGAAGAAAGTATTATTCCTTTTTCCGCAGCCAAAGAGGAAACAAAAACATTTAAATTTCCAACCTGGAAACAAGTTGTTTCGGAAATTTATCAATTTTTTGGAATTTCTGAAAAGTCAAAAGAAAACGTTGATGTTGGCACTGGTACAATGGATTGGTCACAGTATGAACATGAAGTTGTTGTACGATTCAATTGGACAAATCTTTATGAACGCAAAGCTTTTATCAAAGCTGTATCTACTTTGGTTTTGGATGTTTGGAGAGTCGATCGTCATTCTGGTGATGTTCGATTACATTCAAATCGTATTCACAATCTATTAAAGCTATTGCCCAAATCTTTGCGCAAGCCCGAAGCTCGCACCATTCTGATTCCTGATTTAGAGCATTTGGTTTATAACGCGATCCCCACTTTACAAAACTCTCTTAATTTGGATCGGCAACTTGAAAAGGCTGCTAGTTATCGTATTGAAGCAGAGTCGTTAATGAAACAAAACAAAGGTGCAGGTGTTTTGGCACAAGTTGAACAATCTAGAGCAGCAGCTCTCGATCTTTTTCACACCACTTCTGAACTTTTTTTCCAGGACTATCGTGATTTACATACCATTTACACTTGGCTCAAGATTCTTCACGAAACTTATCCTGATCAAGTCCAATGTGAAGTGATTGGACAAACACACGAAGGCCGCGACATTCGCGTTTATCATCTCCATTCGTCCAAAAACGAAAAGGGCGAAAAGAAAAAGACGATTGTTTTGACCTCTGGTATCCATGCTCGTGAATGGATTTCAATCACCTCATTACTTTTTTTGTTGTACGAACTTTTACAAAACCAAGACCGACCAGCTGAAAAGTTTGTTTTGGAAAATTTGGACTTTTTGATTGTTCCAGTCATGAACCCAGATGGTTACGTTTATTCATGGGAACACGACCGGTTGTGGCGAAAAAACCGACAAGATACCAGCGTTTCTATTTGTAACGGTGTTGACATTGATTCATCATTCAATTATCATTGGCGACCGTCTGTTGGCACGCCATGCAGTGAAGGGTATGCCGGACAGGCCCCGCTTGAAGCTTTGGAAGCTTTACATTTTTCCAACTACATTAACGAAACTTCGGCGGACCACAAGTATTTTGGATACATTGATTTGCACAGCTACTCGCAAAGCATCTTGTACCCCTATGGTTACAATTGTGATGAAGAGCCGCGGGACGAAGAAAACTTGTTGGAGCTTGCTTACGGACTCGCGAAAGCCATCAGGTGGACGTCGACCAAGCACTATGAAGTGTTGCCGGCATGCAAGGACCGACAGTTTGATCCAGACGACGGGGCCGGCGGTTGCGCGCTTGACTTCATGTACAAAATCCACGCGATCTGGGCGTACCAAATCAAGCTACGAGATACGGGAAACCACGGCTTTTTATTGCCAAAAAAGTACATTTTGCCAGTTGGAGAAGAAATGTATTCGGTGTTGAGATATTTCTGTGATTTCATTTTGGCGTCAAGATAAAAAATGTTGAATTTCTGTTTAAATTTATATTTTGTTTCTTTTTTTTTATTATTACTGTTGTTTTTGTGCCTTTCGGAATACATTTTATAATTGTTAAAGTTTAAATTCCAATTGGTTTAAACATGTTGCTTCAAGATTATTTGTCAACTGTTTTACCCCACGTTTTGACCGTTTTTTTAAACTTTTTTTTTAAAAAAAATTGTTTATATTTTGTCTTCGTCACTAGTTTCCTGAACGGGTTTGTGTGAAAGTTTTCTATTCGTTTTTGTAATCCTTTTCTTTTTTTGAAAGAAGTTGGTTTTACAATTTTAAACGAATACAAGTTTAATATATTATGGAATCTGGTTTTTTTGCAATTAGTTTCAATTATTTCATCCCCGCTTAAAGCCAAACTTTTTTTTTTCATTTTGAAAGCAATGGCGAATGTTCATTGGTCAATAAAAGTCTTGTATTTGTAAATGTGAATTAGAATAGTTGATCTATAGAAATCTATAAATACAAACAAAAGTCCATTTGTTTTCATAATCAAACTAATTAGTTATTAATCATCAATGAGCAAAGACGACTACAAAACCGAAATCAATGCTGTTCCATATGACAGCGCCGTGACTATATCAGACACAAATCGTTGGCAATCGTTCAAAGATTCTTTCAAAAAAGTAAACATCCCAGAACTAAACAATCCAAACTTATCTGATGTCGAATGTGCTGCGATTGCTACTTCCAACTCTCCTCTCGAGCGCTCTCTAACTTCTCGTCATTTACAAATGATTGCAATCGGTGGCTCCATCGGTACTGGCTTATTTGTAGGTTCCGGAAGTTCGTTATCTGGCGGTGGCCCCGCTTCCGTCGTCATTGCTTATGCTCTTGTCGGCTCCATGCTCTTCATGACGGTCCATGCTCTTGGAGAATTGGCCGTCCGGTTCCCCGTTTCCGGAGCTTTTGCTACTTATTCTACTCGTTTTATTGATCCTGCCTGGGGTTTTGCAATGGCTTGGAATTATGCTTTACAATGGATTGTCGTTTTTCCACTCGAACTTGTTGCTGCCTCATTGACAATCGGCTTCTGGAAAGACGATAACAATCCTGCGGCTAGAGTCAATCCAAGCGCGTGGGTTGCCCTGTTCTGGGCCGTGATTGTCGTGATCAACTTGTTTGGCGTCAAAGGCTACGGCGAGGCCGAAGTTGTGTTTTCCGTCTGTAAAGTTTTGGCCGTTTGCGGGTTCATCATCCTCGGCATTGTATTGGTCTGTGGCGGCGGGCCTCAAGGTGGCTACATCGGTGCCAGGTATTGGTACAATCCAGGCGCTTTCAACCACGGTTTCAAAGGCTTGTGCTCAGTGTTTGTCACGGCAGCCTTTGCATTCACAGGCACCGAGCTTGTAGGCCTTGCAAGTGCCGAATCTGCAAACCCCAGAAAAGACTTACCATCGGCTACTAAACAAGTCTTTTGGAGAGTGACTCTGTTCTACATTGTTTCTTTATTACTGGTTGGTCTGTTGGTTCCTTACAACGACGACCGTCTTTTGAACGGTTCGTCTTCTGCGGATGCGGCCGCCTCGCCTTTTGTCATTGCCATCAAAAACGCCGGCATCAAGGGCCTGCCTTCAGTCATGAATGTCGTTATTCTGATTTCTGTGCTCTCCGTCGGCAACTCCTCCATCTACGCAGCATCTCGAACGCTATGTGCACTGGCCGCCCAAGGCCAGGCTCCAAAGGTGTTTGGCTACATTGACAGAAAGGGTCGTCCGCTCACTGGAATCGCGCTATGCGCAACCGTTGGTTTACTCTGTTTCTTGGCCGGCTCCGACAAACACACTATCGCATTCAACTGGATGATGTCTCTTTGTGGACTGTCTTCGATCTTCACCTGGGGCTCCATTTGCTTGTGCCATATTAGATTCAGACGTGCCATGCATGTGCAAGGCCGGTCACTCGACGAACTTCCTTTCAAAGCGGCCGCAGGTGTGTGGGGTTCGTGCTACGGCCTATTGCTCAACTTTCTGGTTTTGGTTGCACAGTTTTGGACGGCCTTGTTTCCAAAAGGCAGCGCGGACGCTACTTCTTTTTTCCAAGTATGGTTGGGTGCTATTGTGATTATTGCGTTCTACGTGCCTTACAAATTTTACTTTAAAACCAAAATCGCCAAAACTGAGCAAATGGACTTGGACAGCGGAATCAGAGAATTCGATATGGATGTTTTAAAGCAGGAACTGGCAGAAGAAAGAGACTATATTCAGTCCAGGGGCTGGTGGTATAGATTTTATAAATTCTGGTGCTAATCAAGCTTCTTTAGTTGACAAGTGAAAAAAAAAAAAAAAAACACATAATAGTAATACAATTAATCAAATATACAAAGTGAAAAACAATCAACACCAAAACTTGTAAACCCTATAGAAAAAGCCTTTGGATTGAATGTAAGCTCGTTCCTCTGCCAGCTCTAGTCGAAGTAGATCCATATCCATTTCCCTAATGCCGCTAACAATATCCATATCATAGCATCGTACAAACGCCGGCTTGTACCAAATTTTATACGCAAAGTAACAAACTAAAACCAATGGTAAACACAGCCATACTTGGAAAAACGAATTAGCATCAGCGCTGCCTTTTGGAAACAAGGCCGTCCAAAACTGTGCAATAAGCACTAAACAAATCAGCAACAGGCCATAATATGATCCCCACACACCAAAAGCGGCTCTAAAAGGAAGTTCGTCTAGCGGCCGGCCTTGAATACGCATAGCTCGTCTAAACCGGATATGGCATAAGCAAATGGAACCCCAAGTAAGAAACGAAGATAAACCAGAAAGTGACATCATCCAGTTAAACGCAACTGTTCGTTTATCAGACCCCGCAAGAAAACACAATAAACCAACTAGGGAAGTAGCTGCAATACCGGCAAGTGGCCTTCCATTTCTATCAATGTAATTGAAAAACCTTGGAGCCTGGCCTTGGGCCGCAAGCGCACATAACGTTCGAGATGCTGCGTAGATGGAAGAATTTCCCACAGAAAGCACAGAAATCAAAATAACAACATTCATCAACGAAGGCAAGCCTTTAATTCCAGCATTTTTAATAGCAATGACAAAAGGTGACGCAGATGCATCAACTGAAGAAGCAGCGTTCAATAAACGCACATCAGTGTGAGGTACCAATAGACCAACCAATAACAATGAAATAATGTAAAAAAGAGTAATCCGCCAAAAAACCTGTTTGGTGGCAGACGGCAAATCTTTTCTGGGGTTTGCAGACTCAGCAGCAGCCAAGCCAACCAGCTCAGTGCCACTAAATGCAAAGGCTGCCGTTACAAACACTGAACACAAGCCTTTGAAGCCGTGGTTGAAAGCACCTGGATTGTACCAATATCTAGCACCAATGTAGCCGCTGTTTGGACCACCGCCACAGACCAATACAATACCCAGAATGATAAAACCGCATACCGCCAGAATCTTACAAATGGAAAATACGAATTCAGCCTCACCGTAGCCTTTGACGCCAAACAAGTTGATTAAAACAATAACTGCCCAAAACAGGGCAACCCACGCATCTGGGTTGACTCTTGTCGCGGGGTTGTTGTCATCTTTCCAGTAAGAAATCGTCAGCGAAGCAGCAACTAGTTCTAGCGGAAAAACA
>JAJLVH010000103.1:0-17539 GCA_030570155.1 Magnusiomyces magnusii
CCTGTTGCTTCCATCATGACTCCTATGGCCGATGTTTTTACAATGAATGCTGACAGAATTTTGGATGAACCAACTATTGAAGAAATTCTTCATTCTGGATTTAATCGTATCCCAATCCATGCTCCTGAAGAACCTACAAACTTCATTGGCATGCTTTTGGTTCGTACTTTGATTACTTATGATCCTGAAGACAATTTTCCAATCTCTTCTTTTCCTCTTGCCACTCTTCCAGAAACCGGTCCGCAGACATCATGCCTTAACATTCTCAATTACTTTCAAGAAGGGAAGTCTCATATGGTTGTTGTTTCAAACACGCCTGGTGCTTCGTCTGGAGCCCTTGGCGTCTTGACTCTTGAAGATGTTATTGAAGAACTTATTGGTGAAGAAATTATTGACGAGTCTGATGTTTATGTTGATGTTCATAAAGCCATTCGTCGTACAGTTCCAGGTCCATTATCTAAAGGTGCATCCCTTGCACTTTTTCGCAGTTCTCCTCGTCCTTCAATGACTTTTGACGAAGATGGAGTTCGACATCGTCTTAATCCACTCAACAAGGCTTCTAATCCTAAAAAGACGACTAATGCCAGTATTACGATTAAGAGATCTAATTTTGAAAATTACCTCTCTCCATCAAATATGTCTGCTTCTAATTTGCCGTCTTTGACGGATACAAACTCTTTGAATTCTTCAACTTTGGCTCAACCTCACAAAAAAGATTATATCCCGTCAGCTTTGTCTAACACAGTCGACAATCCTAACGAAAACGTGGATAGTACGCAACCACAAATCCACATTGATGACCAACATTTGTCAGCGTCGGACGGGAATTACAGAACAATCCATCGAACGGAGCAAGACGCTGTTCGTGAAGCACTATACCAAAACTCGCAACCATCTCGAAATAGTAGTAATCTGACCAAAGCTCTTGATGACCACCAGTCTGGGCTTCAAGATAAAGCTGCTACCCAACACAATAACGAGTTTGATGATGGCGAAACCGGTAATAAAGACAAAAGTATACATGAAGGCAATCATGGTGGCGATATTGCATGCCAAAGCCGTGTGGTTAGTCCCGGCAGTGTATCGCCAGAGGTCCATAGCTACAGGACTGGCGACATTATTGAGAGTATCATCAATATTGACGGGGTTTCTAAAACAATTATTGAAGATGTACACAAGCATGGCCAAAGCAAAGGATACGGTGGAAACAAGAGTCAATCGAGTTGGGACAGGTATAATCATGACTATTATTCGACTACAGATGAAAACAGGTCCAGTTATAACGAAGACCGTCAATCTTTTTCATCTTCTTGGAAAAGTACAAGGAATGGAGAGACTGATGAAGAATCGTTACTTTCTAGATCCAATAGCTATTGATGAATGCGGTTTTGTACATTGTACATATAAAAAAAAAAAAAAAATCAATATATTTCATTACATCCAAATCTTGACATCCAAATCAATCGAACCAGTTGCAATCACGCAACGAATATTTCTAAAATTTTCAGGAGTTCTGTATGCTGCACTTCCTGTGATTCCACCACCGTTAGATGATGGATCCGAAGTATTGAGGTCAGTTCCATTAGAAAGAGTTATGCCTTTATTGTTGCTATTGTTGCTGATAGTGTTGTTGTTGTTGTTATCATTAGATGGATTGGAATTGATGGATTGACGGGCTCCAAAAGGTGAGGAACCATTACCGAAAGGTCGAGATTTGTATGAACTGTTGGAGTTTCTGTTACCGTATCGTAATGATGAATTTGTACGAGAATTCAAAAGAGAGCCATATTTATTACGAATCGACGATGGATGAGATAATGATGAGGGTCGTTTAGATGCCAGGGAATTTGAATAATTGTTGCTGATAGTCATGTTACTCATATTATTGTTGATGTTATTCATGTTGCTAAGATTGTTTTCATCTAAAGATTTTAACGGGGCAATTGGGGAAACATCATTAGTGGAAGCAATAGGAGGAGCCCAGCGAAGACACGAAATGAAATGGTGATGAGAATCTGACAAAACCTTGACGCAGCGCCCTTTTTGTGATAAATCCCAGCAACGGATTGAACGGTCATCAGACACAGATAGCAAGTATCGGCCAGCTGGGTGAAATGCCAAATCTCGGATCCAATTGTCGTGGCCTTGAAGCGTAGCAATCACTTCGCCACGAGCGTTCCATAGTTTGATGGTTTTGTCCCGCGAACCCGTCGCAACATATTCAAACGATTGGGAATATGGACTAGGAGCTGGGGTTTTTAAACCCTCCATTGAAGCAAGGTATCCGTATGCAGTTTGTGGAGCAAAAAGAGCGCATTCGACAACATGATCGTGGCCAACAAACGTAAGCTTGTTTTCACCGGTATGAATGTTTGATACCCGTGCAGTTTGGTCAATGCTTCCAGAAACGACGTATTGAGAGTCCCAAGAAGGTGACACACATTTGACCCATTCTGAATGGCCATAAATGGTTCGAACACAGTATCCGGTCTTGGTTTCCCAAACACGAACGGTTTTGTCTCTGGATGCTGATAACAAATGTGTGCCGGCTGGTGTGAACCGAATAGAAGAAATGGTATGGTCATGGCCAGTAAGTGTTCGAACATTGGAGTATTCATTTGACGGATCCCAGATCTTGATTGTCAGATCAGAGGAACATGACGCTAACAAAGCTTCAGCTCCTGAACCGCCGAAATCCACGTCCAGCACGGCTTTGGTGTGTCCTTTAAGAGTGCGTTCCAACTCACCCAATTCCCAGTCCCAGACTTTGATGGTTCCGTCTTCTGAAGACGACGCCAAAACAGAAAAAACAGAATGAAAAGCCACCGACGTGATGGGTTGGCGATGGCCAGACAAAGAATACTTGCATGGCTGTCTTGGAAGCCACGCTGACGGGTCTCCGTTATGTCCAGCCCCTCGATGACGTGCCGAACTTGAGGCTGAAGACACAACAACCGGCATACTTTCCAGCTCCATAGTCAAATTGGATACCTGGGATTCCAAATCAAGGACCTTTCGTTGTAACCGTACAACCGACGTCCATTTCTTTTCAAGAATTTGCGCCTGTTTTTTTATTTCGGCCTGGTCTTCCTCACGTCGACGAACCAAATCTCCTTCTTCTTCGCCATTGTTATAACTAGGATTGCCGTCTTCGCCGTATGGTTCATCCATGCCAGGGTATTCTAATGCATTGGTTGGTATTCCCTCGTCTATCGGGTCTCCGTTCAAGGCGCTTTTTATCCGTTTGGTCAAGCCATATGGAATGTTGTTGTAACGCAAATAAGCTAAAATTGATCGGTTTCTATGGAATTCATTTATTGATTATTAGTAAAGAAAAAAAAAAAAAAATGAATCTATATATACATACAGCTCCGACCGTTGACGGTCAGTAAGAAGAGATTGAGCTACCATTTCCTCATGACCTTTTGACAATCGACAGTGAAGTGTTTGTTTTTAGTTTTTATAATTTTTAGTTTCGTGGAATACAAAGACCATTTTTCCCAACATCAACAAATTAAATGTTGACAACAAGCGCTGTGACTTACGAACGCTATTTAGGTCTTGCACACATGGTCACAGGACCTCGTGCTGCTGCGTTTCACTAATTGTAACTATTTATTGTAATTAGGGCCCACGCTGTTTAGTCAGGGCTTTTTGGGCGACCGGACTGTCCATTTACATACATTTTCGGCGTTGTTGAACTGTTACATGCTGCCAAAGTGATTACACTAGCTGTCACACATCACGTGAAGATAACGACCGCAACAGTTCATGACACGCAATGTAACGTATGCACGTGACTTTACAGCCCTCCAAAAATTTTTCATTTTGAAAAAAAACGAAAATTTGATTTTTTTGCCGCGAGACTTTTTTGCTTGACGCCAGGAAAAAACCGAAACAAGACCAAAAATGGCTGCTCAAAGTAAGTTTGGCGCATAGCTTGGATCACATATATAGCTTCCATAATAAAGAACCATCAATGTACCAGCCAGAACCACCCGATGCAAACCCATATTAACCACCCGCTTCTCTAGCCACCACCCAAAAGAAGGCTCTCAACGCCAAAAAGGCCGTTGTCAAGGGTTCCAACTCAAACAAGTCTGTCAAGGTCCGCACCTCTGTCAACTTCCACAGACCCAAGACTCTTGCTCTTCCTAGAACCCCCAAGTACCAGCGCAAGTCTATTGCCCACTACCCCAGACTCGACGCCTACAAGATTGTCAAGAGCCACGTCAACTCCGAGGTTGCTGTTAAGAAGATTGAAGACGGTAATACCCTTGTTTTGACTGTTGCCAACAGAGCCACCAAGGACGACATCAAGAACGCTGTCAAGGTTCTTTACCAAGTCGAGGCTCTCAAGGTCAACACTGTCGTTATTCCCAATGGTGACAAAAAGGCTTTTGTCAAACTTACTCCCGAGTTTGATGCCCTCGATGTTGCTAGCAGAGTTGGTTACATTTAAACAAATATTCCTTTTCTTTATTCCCCGTTACTTTTTTTTTTTTTTCTTTCTTCATGTTATATTTTTGTAATAATCAAATCAATGCTTTAAAAAAAATAAATGTAAAAAATCGATAACAAGAATCAACAAAGATGTAAACAACAACAATCGATACAAAAACAATAAATGTTAAATCTAGTTTTTCCCAAATAGGAAACAATTTACAAACTTTTCAAAAAAAATGATTTTTTCAAAAAAGCTGCCTCGAGCCGGATTCGAACCGACGATCTCGTCATTACTAGTGACGCGCCTTACCAACTTGGCCATCAAGGCTGTTATAGTTGAGTCTGTAAAACAATAAAATTCATTTTGGTTAACTGACTGAATTGATTAAAAGGTTAAATTGGCAAAAACTTGGAGGAATTAAGAAATAAATAAAAATAATAAAAAGATTTGACGATAATGAAGTGAGCACAGGTTAGGAAAGTTTTCATAAGTTAGCGTTAGAGCCATTGGAGGCACTAGAAGGAAAACAAAATTGAATATTTATTTGATCGAGACTATTAAGGATAACTCAAAATAACTAATGTCACATATTTTTAAAGCTCTTGAATAAAATGAATGAATGATTGCCAAAAGATTAGATTATGGACGATTTAATTATTGAATTACAGCTGATGAACTGTTGGATGCAATAATTGTTTTTTTTTTTTAAATAGTGGTTGAAAATATTTTCAAAATGCAATTGAGACCAAAGTTGAGAATCGATATAATGTAATTAAAAAAACAACTTTTGTCTTTATTTCAATAATAGTCTGTAATTAGTATCGAATGAAAAAAAAAACACTAATTTAAGTCACTGCTTCAAGTAATCACACATTTTAGTTCAATTCAATTATTAACTAATTAACAGAAGAAAATTAGTGATGGCAACAACAAGAAAAATTTAACACCATGCCGGTGCCAACAGACCATACTAAACCAAACCAAAACTCTGAAGACGGGTGCCAGCATACGAACCAAAAAATATCTTCAGAGTGGGTCATCCGATTTCGCACTCACTATAGTAGATTTCTTACCACCAAACATCATTTAAAAAGATTGTTGTAGATACAATCAACTCTGTCGCTTTAAAAGCAAAAAGTTGGACGACACCGGAATCGAACCGGGGACCTCTCGCATGCTAAGCGAATGTGATAACCAACTACACCAGACGCCCTTATTGTTGAAAACTCAAAAATGCAAAACACTATATTGAACGTTATATAGTTTATGCGTAATGACGTCATATTTTATTAATAACATAATTTTTTTTACGTTTCCAATTTGGTACCAAATACAGAGTTTTGTCACTAAACGGTCTGTTTAAATTGTTTTTTTTCTTTACTGACAATTATTGGTCAGAGTTGTGTTTGACATCTACTTTAACTATCTGCCTAGTTATGAACGGTGAAATCATAATTACTTAAACATACATAGTTTACAAGCAGCATCAAACTGGGATGAACCGTTTTTGATGATTTTTCTCATGAGACTTTAAATGTGTGGCAAACGTGACCGGAATTGGCTGTAGCACCTGGCAGTTACAGCAATGGAAATTTACGCAGCGTAAATGTTGTACTTGTACGTAAAAAGCAGCCGTGCATTTTTTTATTCCGGATCGTGGATACGAGCCCTGCGACTCACAATGGGCTTGGCCTCAGTATGGAATTGGCTTTTGAAGATATGCATTCGGGCAAAACTGTTTTTTAAACTCATTACTTCTTTATTTCGTCAACTTGAACCACCACCGTTTCAACATTTTGAGCAGTTTGAACAGTTTGAACAGGAACGTTTGCATTTTTCCTTTCTTCAAACTCGTTTCTCCATTTAGGTCCAAACTTCATTAAAGCCATGACCATGAGAATTCCAAACAAATCAATCAAGGCCAAACCCGTAAAACACCACCCGATTCCCATCTTATCGATCAGCGGTTCAATGACCACGGAAGAAACAGCGGCGCCTGCGTTTCTGAAGAAAGAAGCAATTGCTACCATGCTTGCTGGGAGACCTGGCGAGCATTCTGTTAGATAGGTGGTGTTTACGACAAACACCCAAGTCATGCCAAACCCGGCCATGAACGAAAAGACCATTATACTTGCGACGTGGATATGATAATTGATCATCCAGCCATAACACAGAATTCCAGCCATGGACGTTATGATTCCAAACAATTGGAACGGAAGACGTTGTTCAGGAATTACGTTTCCGGTTGGACTATTTGATATTGCTTTTTGGCGCAGTTTATCAGAAAGCCGTCCAGAAATCAAAGAACCAGTAGCCAAAGAGACGCCAGGAACTATATATGCAGCACCTACCTGGGCAGTTGTGAAGCCGTAGTCGGTTTTGAGGTACTTGGAATAAGTGACAGCAATGCCGTAATAAGTTGCAAACAAAAGACCAGCATTTACGGAAACGAGAGTAACAGGAACGTATCTCATTAGCTTTAGATAGCCAGCAAGACTTGGTTTAGGAGGTTTTGGGAAGTTGTTGTCGTCAAATACCAACTTTTTTTGTTTTAAATGAGGAACGACAAAGAGTTTATTTTTGTTTTCGTAAACTGAGCCATCACCGACCAAGTATCTCAAAGTTTCGGGCAAAAAGAAAGCCACGAGTATCCAAATGAGAGCACCGAGAATAGCCAAGAACGCGAAAATCCAGCGCCATGTGTTGTCATCACGAGAAGCTATGGCGCCTCCTAGAATTGGACCCAGTACTGGGCCCAGTTGAGGTCCAAGCATGAATACAGCGATTGCTTTTCCACGATGCTTGGGTTCAATGATGTCGGCAACGGTGCCTGCGCCTAAAGATTGAACACTGGCGGCGCCAAACGCTTGGACTATTCTGAAGACGAAGAGAGCAGCGACGTGGGCAGGAACAGACGCAAGGCAGATGCACGAAGCTATGTAGATTAAGAGAGAAACCAGGTACAAGATTTTACGGCCACCGAAATCTGCCCAGGAAGCCCAGACGAGTGGAGCCACGGCAAACAGGGCCATGAAGACGGAGACGGTTGCGTTTGCGGCGGTTGTGGAGATGCTGAAGTCGTGCTTGATGATTGTCAGGACTGGCAGGTAGATGCTGCCAGAGAGAGGGCCCAAGAAGCCGGCGAGAGTGACGATCCAGAGGATCATTTGCTTTTTCCAGGGCTGGAAAGCGGAGTAGGGGCTGGGCTGGGTTTCAGAGTTTTCATGGTCTTTTTCAGAGCCTTCAGGGTCTTTTTCGGAATCGATTGATGAATTCATTTCGGATTTGTTGAAAGAATTGTGGATTCGAGTTGACAGTACGAATGGACCCGGACATTGCGATATAAATAAGGATTGATAATTTAATTTATTAATTTAAAAATTCAACTAATCTTGTACTATTTTCACTATTTTCACTAATGAATTAAAATCATTTGAAGCACAAACCCAATTTAAACTTGAACTGTTTTTCCTCACCAAAACTTTTTTTTGGTGCCAATTCCAAATAAACGTTTTTTTTTATTTTATTTTCTTTTTTTACGACACCAATACCATTTCCGTAACCGATTGTATTAAATCATCCAATTTTTGTCTGCTTGAAAAGATTTGTCCCGAGTAAAAAAAAAAAAAAAAACATTAGAATAAAAAAAAATAAAAAAAAAAATAAAACGTTTATGAAATAGCTCGTAGCCATGATTGGACAACTGCTGCAAACATATGTCAAATCCAACAAAACTGGCAACTGTTTGAGTCATTGTCTGATTTTATTGTATTTTTTCGTTAAATCAAAACAAAAAATAAAATAAAATACAATAAAAATACGTTTGACAGTTGATTTGAAATAATTATTGGCAAATAATTATTGTTCAATTGCCGAAAATAACCGGGCTCGTCAAATATATAACCATCGAAATCCTGTAAATCGTCAAATAAATAAGTAAATAATAAATAAATAAATAAATAAAAATAAAAATGTCTGATTCGGAAAAAGGCTTCAAGTCTGAAAAGATCACGGCTTTCCAAAATGACTCGTCCCAGTCGCTGTCAAAACCTTCATTTCGGTTCCAACCGCACTTCAAGTCGCCCTTTCTCAACAACCTCGAGCACAAGTTCTACCTCTTCAACAACAAGCTCGACTCGTTTGGCGTCGAGCAGCGCGGCATCCACCGCGTCCTGCCCCAGGAACGCCAGCAGATCACGGCGCGCATCCTCATCGAGTTCATCTCCGTGTGGATGGGCGCCTCGTGCGGCCTGACCTCCGCAGCCGGCTTCTTTCTGGGCCCAATCGTGTTTGGTCTTGGGGTTAAAGACTCCTTCTCCGCCGGCATCTGCGGCGTCTCGCTGGGCTGTGCCGTCGCGGCCTTTGTGTCCGTGATGGGCCCGCGCTCCGGGCTGCGACAGATGGTGCTGTCGCGCTTCTTTTTTGGCTGGTGGCCGGCGAGGGGAATCGCGTTCCTGAACATCATCACGCTGCTGGGCTGGGCCGTGGTCAACGCGGTCACCGGTGGCCAGATCCTGGCTGCCGTGTCGGATTCTAAAATTCCCCTGGAAATCGGCATCATCATCGTCAGCTTCGGTTCGTTGGTCATTGCAATCTTTGGTATTCGCTACGTCATGGCCTTTGAAGGCTATGCGTCCATTCCCGTCATCATCGCCTTTATCCTGCTCTACATCTGCGCTAGTAACCATTTCGACGTCCACCTGCAGACCAGCGCCGACCTCACTGCCGAAACCGCTCGCGGCAACTGGCTGAGTTTCTTTAGCGCCTGCTTTGGTATCACCTCTGCCTGGGCCGGCGTCACCAGCGACTACTACATTGAGTTTCCCGAACAGACTTCAATGATCACCACCTTTAGTCTCACGTTTTTCTGCATTCTGATTCCCACAGTCTTTGTTGGCGTCATTAGTATACTTATTGCTACCGGGGCCGTCAATGTTGAAGCATGGAGCCAGGGCTACGACGCCTACGGCAACGGAGGCCTGCTCAATGCCGCGTTTTCTCGCTGGCATGGTGGAGGCAAGTTCCTGCTGATCGTACTGTTTGTCTCCCTGATCTCCAACAACATCGTCAACGTCTATTCCATCGCCCTGGCCACGCAGGTCTGGTGGAAGACCCAGTACATCGACCGCATTCCCAGATGGTTTCTGGTGCTGGTCGCTGCCATCGTCTACTTTGTGCTGGCCATCGCGGGCCGCAACGTTCTGGCGCCTATTTTAAACAACTTCTTGCCAATGATCGGCTACTGGACAACGCTGTACGTGACCATCATGCTGGAGGAAGACTTTGTCATTCGCAAGCTCTACAAAAAGAGTCCCAACAAGACCGACTACTACCAGTGGTCAGACTGGGACAGCTACTCCAAATTACCAGCCGGCATCGCAGCGCTTTTTGCGTTTCTGATCGGCATCGCAGGCTCGGTGCTGGGCATGTGCCAGGTGTATTACATTGGCCCCATTGCAAAACTTGTGGGCGACTACGGAGCAGACCTGGGCATCTGGCTGGGCGCTGGATTCGCTGGTGTCTCGTATCCAATCCTGAGATACCTCGAACTCGAATACGCGCCGTGGTCAGACAAACCCTTCTTTTAACGTTTCAATTTTAATTTGTAATCTAATTTCTAATGTAATTTATTAAAACTATATACTGCTTGCAAAAAAAAAAAAAAAAACCAAAACAACACAGTCGGAAAAACATGAAAATCTATTCAGATAGGAGCGAAAGACTAATTTCTTGCTTATCTCATCAACGGTAATAGTAGTACCTCTGATGAACTATGCATTATTGGAATCATCATTAAGAATTTCATGTTTTCAAACCTAGTTTGACCAAATCGATTCAATTAAAACAATCGAATCCAACTTGTTCTTGGTTAGTGAAAAGAGAAAGGGAAAAGTGTACGAGTGCAAATTTTTTTATTTTTATACGGATATGGAAGTTACCCTGTTAAAGAACCCTAATTCTGTGTGTATTTTATTTTATTTTTTTATTTTTTTATTTTTTTAAAAAAGCGGTTATAGACTGGTTTCCGAGTTGGATAAAGTGACAAATGACCTAACCCTGGTGCACAATACCTGAATTAAACACTATTCGTTCCAAACGCGCCAATTTCTGTTGGATGTATGGCGTGTTGCCAGAGCATTTTTGAAATCAAGTTAGTACTAGGGTTAGGCCTAGTTATATTCGTTTTGGGTTTCGGAAAACCACATTCGAAACGACGGCCACGCACTTGTATTGCACCCGCTGTCATGCGACGAGCCCGTGGGTCAAAACCATATCAACCTTTTGATAGCCAAAAACTCCTTCACCTCCAAACACCACCAAAATGCCTTCGATTCTCATCATCAACCCGAATTCGTCTGCGTCAATCACCAAAAACTTGACTCAGATCATCAATCCCGTTCCCGGTATCACTTATACGTTTTTCACTGGTCCTTCTCATGAATCAAACGATCTCAATGATCTCAACGATCCCAACTCACAAATCTCAATCTACAACTACAAACCCAACCCAACCGATCTGGCTGCTCCAGCAATGATCGACAACTCCACAACATCAGTCATCTCTGCCGCAGCCTGCTTTTCCCAGCTCAAACCCCTTTTGCCCTCCTACGATGCCTTCCTCGTCGCCTGCTTCTCCGACCACCCCCTCGTCAACCTCCTCCGCGAAGCCCTCCCGTCCAACAAACCCGTCACCGGCATCTTCCAGGCCTCCGTCCTCGCCGCCCTCTCCATCGGCACAAAGTTCGCCGTCGTGACCACCGCAAAGATCTGGGAACCCCTGCTCGACCAGGCCGTCCTCAACCTGCTCGGCTCCACCTTCCACTACGTCGGAACCTTCTCCACGGGCCTTTCTGTCCTGCAAATCCATGACCTGCCCATTGATCAAGTCACTGACCGGCTGGTTCAAAAGGCAAGACAGGCTGTAGATGCCGGCGCTACTTCTGTCATCCTGGGCTGTGCCGGGCTTTCGGGCCTGGACGAGGCCATTAGAAACGAAGTCGGCAAGGATATCGTCATCATTGATAGCGTGGTTTGTGGGGTTGAGGCTTTGGTTGGTATTGTTAGAAACAAGTCTGTGTTCTATGGAAATTAAATACATTATCAAGGTAACGATTTTCAAAAAAAATTGCCGTTGCCCAGAATCGAACTGAGGTTTCTTCGGCCACAACGAAGTGTACTAACCACTATACTACAACGGCTTCCTTGAAGATAAAGCCTATTTAAATAGTTTTGTACACTCCACTTCCTTTAGTACAAATACAAATTAAAATTTTTTTTTAATACAATTAAATTAAATTTACATTACATCATTAATTAAATAAATAAACTATGCCGACATATCAATCTTGCAGCGAACAGACTTGGGCTGAGTATAAGCCTCCATAATACCTTCCTTACCAAGTTCACGACCAATACCAGACTGGTTGAAACCACCAAATGGAACATTGTGATGGAAATCGTTATACGTGTTGATCCAGACAGTGCCTGCGTGGATTCTGTTGGCAACGTGAAGAGCCTTGTTGATATCTCTGGTATGAATACCAGCAGCAAGACCGTACTCCGTATCGTTAGCCATTCGAATCAAGTCTTCAGTGTCTTTGAATTTGGTAACAGTGACGACAGGACCAAAGATTTCTTCCTTGACAATCTTCATTTCCTCAGTGACGTCGGCAAAAATGGTGGGATGAACAAAGTAGCCGGGTCTGTCAACACGCTTGCCACCAGTAATGACACGAGCACCTTCTTTCTTGCCTTCTTCAATGTAGTTGAGAATGCGGTCGAGCTGGAGCTTAGAAGTTTGAGGGCCTTGGAAAGTTTCGGAATCAAAAGGATCACCAACAACGTTTTGTTCGGCACGGGTCTTGAGTTTGTTAAGGAAAGTTTCATAAATATCTTCCTGGACATAAATACGGGAACCGGCGCAGCAGACTTCACCAGAGTTGAAAAAGATACCCATGTTTGCAAATTCGACAGCCTTGTCAAGATCAGCGTCGCTGAAAACAACGTTGGGAGATTTACCGCCAAGTTCCAAAGTGACCTTTTTAAGATTAGAAGAAGCGGCAGCCTTCATGACATGACGGCCAGTAGCAGTCGAACCAGTAAAGGCAACCTTTTTGATCTTCATGTGCGAAGAAATGTATTGGCCAGTTTGGCCATAGCCAGAAAGAATGTTGACGACACCGGGAGGGAAGCCAACCTCTTGAACGAGTTTAGCAGCATAAAGAGCAGAAAGAGGAGTAGACTCAGCAGTCTTGATCACAATAACGTTGCCCGCAGCCAAAGCGGGGCCGATTTTCCAAGCCCACATGAGAAGCGGGAAGTTCCAAGGAATGATTTGACCACAGACGCCAATGGGCTCTCTGCGGACATAGTTGAAGTACTCGGAACCGGAATCGATAACGTCACCGTAAATCTTGTTTGCCCAACCACCATAGTTACGAATACAGTCGGCGGCGAGCTGGACATCGATGTGGGCCAAGGACATTGGCTTACCGTTGTTGAGGGATTCGATAGAGGCAAGGGTTTCGGCGTGTTTTTCGATTTGGTCGGCAAGATCGTTCAAAAGTCTTCCGCGTTTAGTAGAATCGCCATAGCCCCAATCTTCAAAGGCCTGCTGGGCGGCTTCGACTGCAGCATCAACGTCGTCCGAGCCGGCTTCGTGGACTTCGCAAATGACCTTTTCAGTGCTTGGATTATAAACGGGGAATGTCTTTCCGGTGCTTGCCTCGACAAACTTGTTGTTGATGAAAAGACCAGTGGGGATTTCGGCAGTGAGGCCGTTGGGGAATTTGATAGTAGTAGCAGCCATTTTGGTTAAACGTGCGATTGAATGAATAATTAGATGATGATGATGATGATGATATGAATAAACAAAGATAAACTCCGAGAAATGGATCGGTCTTTATACGAATTGCCAGGCCGGAGCAAAGGCATATTGTGGGGTATCGCTGCCACCAACAACGGAGAAACGGTACGAGTCAACAAGTCCCGACAGCAGAAATTGTTGAGGCTGGGAATTTCGACGGCCGAAGACAAGCTTTTCTTTGATAAAAGCCAATACGCCAGCACAAAAGGGCTTAAACAGGTCTTGAACACGTCTTGAACACGTCTTGAATGGGTCTTGAATAGGTCTTGAATAGGTCTTGAATAGGTCTTGAATAGGTCTTGACAAACCAGAGCCCGATGACATAAGCGGAATCCGGGGTAGCAGCCGCGTGTTGCGATTTACGGGAAGACGTACTATTTGGCTGGCAGACACAATTGGTTTTGTTTGAGGACTGCTTTAGTGGCAGACACGATAGCAATAAAACAATAAAACAATAAAACCCCACAACAAGAGTCTCCGCTTTTTGAACGACGGGTTTTTGATTGGCCGAAAGTGGAGAAACAAGTCATGTGAATGTTAGTAATCATTATTACTAATCACGTATAATCGATTACCAATCATTACACAAGCAAGCTGACTAAGCATGTTACACGCCATGTCACACCGCTGTCACACACCCGTGCAGCCATTTCTGGCTTTGCAACCACCGCCAAAAAACTCGACTTTGTTTTCTCTCGCCGCCAAACCTCCATTTCTCACACCATCGCCAAACACCATCGCCAAATGCACTTCTCCTACAAATCAATCCTGACCGCCGCGGCCGTGTTTGCTCAGGGCGTCATGTCCTTTGGCGACACCTCGCCTCACATCTTTTTTGCGTCCACCAAAGAACTGGACAATGGCTTGAAAAAGGCCCAGTTCTCGTCTTTTGTCATGGATTCCGCCGAGTTCAACCACGTTGTCGGCACCGCCTTGTCCGACTGCCCGGCCGACGCCTACATCTTTGTCAACCAACCTGCTCTTCATGCCTATGACTTGTCTGGTTCTTCCACCGCCCAGTTCCGAAGCTTGTACGACTCGGCTGCTACAAAGTACATTTTCCCTCACGTTTCTTTCAATGAACAAGAAAACAACGGCGAGATCAAGCTTGATTCCACCGATTCTCTTGCTCACGAAGTCTCGTCCAAATGTAACGCGAAACTCGTTTCTGTCGATGATACCTCTTCTTTTGAAGCCTATATTGATACAACCCCTCGTGTCATTGTTCTTAATCTTCCAACTCTTCCAAACGTTCAAGATTCAAATGCTAGAGCTTTGGCTCTCAAAACTCTTGACGAAACTGTTGACTCAATTGTCCATCAATTGCCTTCTTCAAACTATGCCGTCATCATGACTTCTGATAGTTCTATCGACTCTAGTTTTGCCAACTCTGGAAATCCTAATCCTGTCATTGATTCTGATGTTGAAAAGATTAAAAAGCATACTGTTGCATCTCCTGCTCCTGAAGAAATTGAAGACGATTCTACTGAATTGTTTCTTGAAAAGGAAGAAGAAATTGAAAATTCTGAAAAGTCTGAAGACAAATCTACCCACTCTGTTTCTTCTCAATCTACTGATACCTCTGACGAAAACCCATTCATCTCCGACAGCGACGGCTTATTTGAACGATACCAATTCTTTTCTCCTGGCATTTTTGAATCCACATTGGTTTCTTTCTTTCTTATCGGTATATTTTTCACTTCTTACAGTTGGATTTCTAGTCTTCAAATCACTTATAAAGCTTTTGAAAAAGCGCCTGAAATCGGGGGTTCCAAAGCCCAGTAAATTTATTTTAAATAAGTTGATAATTTAATAAATTTTTTTTTAAATCGTGGTTAGTTTTACATTTATAATTTTAATATTGAAAAGTTGGGCTAGTTTATGATTAAGTTATATTTACAATTAGGTTTACAATTGAATTTACAAATTGAAAAAATAAAAATTAAAAAAAATATATTAAAAAACTATCAAAAAACTATTAAAAAACTATTAAAAATTAAAAATTACAAACAAAAAAGCAAAAACAAAAAACAAAAAAGCAAATCTATAAAAATGTCATCAAGACCGTAAACTCAAAATTGGTTGACTTAGTTGTGACGAGAAGTTGAGTGGGTGGTGGTAGAATGAGAGGTAGTAGAATGGGTAGATGAAGTGATGATTGCGAATTTGGTAGAAAGAGTGGTGATGAGAGGTTTAATAGAAGAGGTGTGTGTGTTTGTGATGGCAGCCTTGGTGGTAGGAGTGTGAGTCGTTGTGATGGCAGCTTTAGTAGAAACGGTAGGTAAAGCGGTAATAGCGGCCTTAGTAGTTGAAGTGTGTAAAGTGGTAATAGCAGCTTTGGTAGTTGGAGTAGTGGTCAAAAAGGTAATGGCAGCCTTGGTAGAAAGAGTGGAAACTGAAGAACGTTTTTCTAATTTGTCTTGATCGCAAGGAGCGTCTTCAACAATAGGTTCTTCAACTGGTTCTTCAGCACATGGTTCTTCAATAACAGGTTCTTGAACGATTGGCTCTTCAACAACAGGTTCTTGAACGATTGGTTCTTCAATAACAGGTTCTTGAACGACGGGTTCTTCAGCACATGGTTCTTCAACGATGGGTTCTTGAACGACGGGTTCTTGAACGACGGGTTCTTCAACAATAGGCTCTTCAACAATAGGCTCTTCAACAATAGGCTCTTCAACAATAGACTCTTCAACAATAGGCTCTTCAACAATAGGCTCTTCAACAATAGGCTCTTCAATAACAGGCTCTTCAATAACAGGCTCCTCGACGACAGGATCCTCAGCACATGGCTCTTCAACGACGGGTTCTTCAACGACGGGTTCTTCAGCACATGGTTCTTCAACGACGGGTTCTTCAACGACGGGTTCTTCAACGACGGGTTCTTCAGCACATGGTTCTTCAACGACGGGTTCTTCAACGACGGGTTCTTCAGCACATGGTTCTTCAACAATAGGCTCTTCAACAGGTTCAGTTTCTTCACAAGGTTCCTCAGACTCTTCCTTATCATCATCCTTGTGGAACTTATCCATAAGCTTCTTCTTCATCTTATGAATCAAACGGAAAGTTCTCTTTTCCAATTCGTTTTCATCACAAGGTCCATCTTCAATTTCCTCTTCTTCTTCATCTTCACATGGCTCTTCTCCGTTATCGTTACCAGTGTTGGTGTTATGTTCATGTTTCTTCATATTGTAAGCCCACTTGATAGCATCATGCCATTCCTTAAGTAACTGTTTCTTATCAACACCCTTGTGTTCTTCTTCGGGTTCTTCGTCGTTTTCTTCTTCGTCATCATCGCATGGGACCTTGGAAGCTCCAACCTTTTGCATGGACAAAAGTCGTTTGGTCAAATCGTGGACTTGACGGAAAGTGCGCTTTTCGAGTTGAGATTCATCACAAGGTTCGTCAGCAACTGGTTCCTCAACAACTAGTTCAGAGTCTTGACAAGGTTCCTCAGTGACGGGTTCTTCAACAGTTGGTTCCTCGACAACAGGCTCTTCAGTGCATGGTTCCTCAGTAGCAGGCTCTTCGACGACAGGCTCTTCAACGATTGGTTCCTCAGCACATGGTTCTTCAACAATTGGTTGCTCAACAACCGGTTCTTGAACGACGGGCTCTTCAGCACATGGCTCCTCGACGACAGGTCCTTCAACAACAGGTTCTTCAACAATGGGCTCCTCAGTGCATGGTTCTTCAACAATGGGCTCTTCGACAACAGGCTCTTCAACGATCGGTTCCTCAGCACATGGTTCTTCAAAAATTGGCTGCTCAACTGGTTCTTCAACAACTGGCTCAGATTCCTCACAAGGCTCCTCAATAACAGGTTCAGTCTCTTCACAAGGCTCCTCAGAATCCTCAGACTCTTCTTCGTCTTCTTCACCCTTATTCATTTTGTCCATCAGTTTCTTTTTAAGTTTGTGGATCAAACCAAAAGTTCTCTTTTCGTATTCGCTTCCTTCACAAGGTTCTTCAGATGGGGTTTCAATGACGGTGTCGTCAGTTGAGTTAGTTGGGTCTTCGCAGGGTTCTTGAGAAACTGGCTCCTCAACAACAGGTTCTTGAACAACAGGCTCTTCAACAACGGGCTCCTCAATAACAGGCTCCTCAGTGCATGGCTCCTCGACGACGGGTCCTTCAACAACAGGTTCTTCAACGACAGGAACCTCAGCACATGGCTCTTCAAAGACAGGCTCCTCGACGACAGGATCCTCAGCACATGGCTCTTC
>JAJLVH010000104.1:0-17458 GCA_030570155.1 Magnusiomyces magnusii
GTTTCTGGTAAATCACCATCGGTATTATAATAATTATGAATGCGGTTATCAACTTGAAAAGAAGGAGGCCTTGGAGAATTTGAAGTGGGGTAATTGTCATAAGCATTGGTATTATTGATATTGTCAGAATCGATAGTTTCGCCATGATGCTGGTAGTGAGGCATAGAAATGGGATCAGTTGAAGCAGGGATATTTTGTAATAAATAAGACTCGGGTTGAGATTGGTTTTGAAGAAATTGAGAATGACTAGGGAAACGAATAAGAGGGTTGGCTGGTTGAAGAGGACGAGGCTGAGTAGGATCGGGAGTACCACGAACTACACCAGGAGGGTCATAATAAGAATCATCAGGTTGATTTATATGATTCGATTGGGTATAAGGATTAAAAGTAGAGATATCATCATTATCGTCATAATCATCATGTTGATAAACGTTTTGATAAGAATCATTGTTATTAGTTAACGAACGATTTTGTTGAGATTGGGAGCGTTGAAAGACATAACGTTCATAATCCGCTCTAGAGAGATTTGAAAGATCAAGAGGATCGTTGATGGGCATTTTTTTTGAATATGCCAAAAAAACAAAAAATACTAAAAATACCAAAAACGAGGAAGAAAGAAAAGAATTTATTTTAGGAAAAAAAAGTGAGACTGTTGATTTTTGGGTTCATCACAACGCAGATGTTGTTTACAAATGGCAGTGGGTTAGGGCACATTGCTCAGCCACAGGAACTGAGCAAGTAAGATTAAGAAACTCACACTGACAGATTTCACGTGACTATATTTATAGTGTGCACTGACAGACAAAAGAGAGTTACGTAAGCAGTTTTTAATGATTTTATTTTTTTTGTTTTATTTTATTTTTTTTATTTTTTTAATATTTTATTGTTTTTTTTTTTTTTTTGCAAAATCGCAAACGCGCAGCTGGTATTGACAATAAAAAGCGTGCGGACTGTTTGCGTTTTTCAAGTCCTTCAAACCAGTTGGAATCAATCAATTCAATGCCTTCGTCTTTGGGTTCTGGTAGAAAGTATGTATATATTTATATTTATATTTCTTATATTGCTTAACCCACCACTGTTGGTTGCTCATCTCATCTCATCTCATCTCTTGTGTGGAAAAAAAAAAAAAAAAAAATTAAATATAAAGAAAATCAAATAAACATTAACAAAGCCATTAGAACTCCAGCTTCTTGGGATCCTCAAGATGATCAGATGCTTCGGTATTTAAAAGAAAGTCAAAAGTTGGGTTGGAAAGAAATCGCATCTCATTTCCCTAATCGTACCACTAATGCTTGTCAATTCAGATGGCGTCGGTTAGTCTTTGGTAATTTAAGATCATCATCATCATCATCACCATCATCATCATCATCACAACCATTACCTCATCAACCATTATCTCATCAACCATTACCTCATCAACCATTATCTCATCAACCATTACCTCATCAACTGTTACCTCAACCATTACCTCAAGCTCAATTACAATCATTACCTTTAAATATTCAGCATTTTCCTCCTAATCAACAACTGAGACATCAAGTCTCTACTCCGGTGTTTACCAATATTAACAACAACAACAACAATACTATTAAGCCTTGGTCTAGAGAGGAAGACAAAATAATCATGACTAGAACAGATTTAAGATTTGACGAATTATGTGTACTATTAATTGGCCGTAGCGAAAGTGAAATTTTGAATAGAAGAAACAAATTATTAACACGATACCCAATTTCTTCATCCTTCAACAACAACATATTACCACCGCCCAAAAGTTTAAAAAAATCAAAATCCACATTTGATGGTCTTAGATATTCATCGCCAATCACATTTACTCAACAACAACAGCAAACACCGCCTGCTAATGCATCGAATATGTATCCGCCGCCTTCTCAATATCAGCAATATGATTATAAAAACAACGGTTATAAATAGGTTTGCTTTAGTAGTGGTGAAAATAAAAAAAAAACAACGAAATAATATAAATGTGAAAATAATATATAAAAATAATTATTCAGAATTAGGGCTTTTGGTTAGGGTTTATACATACATGACAATTCTATTACTTTTGTAATGTCGTGTTTGTTTCGTGTTTTTTTTTATTTTCTTTCTTTTTAATTACGCGTCAGTATTTTTATTTTTTATTTTTTTTTATTAATTTTTATTAATTCAATATCAATGATGTTGATTTATTAAATTAATATTAATCTATTAACTTATTAATTCATGTTGAGTGTTTTTTTTTTTCTCTTTTTCATTACAAAACATCAAATAGAAACATACAACATCAACTTTTTTTTATAACAAAACAACACTTTTTATATTTTGCTTTTACATATGTGTTACCTTTGTATATACTTTATAGAATCAATAGAATCAATAGAAATGAATGACCAATACTTGAAAAACCAGCCTAAGCTCGCACCTTTGAGTAAAGGCCAACAGAGCATTCCTAACATGCCTCGTTATGTTATTGATGAAGAGCGATTGAAGTTGATTCAAGGTTTAGTTGAGCCGGCAAATGATTTTGGTGATGATGATGATGATGATGATAATAATGATAACGATAATAATGATGATAACGATAATAATAATGACAACGATAATAATAATAACAATGATAATAATAACAAAAAAAGCCTTGATTTGAACCCAGCCCAAATCCTTGACTTGTCAAAACAGCTAAAACAACGCTTGAATCGACTCAATTACAACTCCCACAAAGTCAGCAAACCTCCCTTAATCCCTGCCAAACGGTTTGAAGCCGTTATCAAACGCGCCAATCGTAAACACGATTTATCATCGTCATCTTCATCTTCATCACCTTCAAATTCGTCCGATTCAGATTCAGACTCAAATGACTCGTTTTCTTCGTTTGCTTCAAATATGACCTCTCACAACGACTCGTCTTTAATCCATTCGCTTTTGCATCCGCCTTTTCATCACCAAACCGACAATCAAAAAGTCAATCAAATTGACAATCAAGAAGTCAATATAAACGAATTGTCAGCTATTCAAGGTTTAATGATGATGAATAGAAACTTATAATTTTATTTAATTTAATTTACTTTTTTTTACTTTTTTTTACTTTTTGTATTTTTTTTTATTGATTGTATTAATCCATGTCACATGACCGTTACTAATTATCTCTAATCATCAAGTAATCCGCATCATAAATAACATTATCCATCTTGTGTACTTGAACTAAATTATTAATAAATTTTGATAAATAAATAAACTATAACCCAAAATTGTTTTGTTTGACCGCTTGAAAAAAGTTTCTCCACTCGTTGGTTCCCGAGAGTTCAGGATTGATTGGCGTATTCATCAGATGATCACTTGGAAAATGTAAATTGTCAGGCTGGAAATTGCTGCTGCTGCTGTTGTTGTTGTTACTGTTGTGAGAGTTTGGATCATACCCTATTAATGAAGACAAAGCTGTGTTCAACACATGAGAACTTGATGAAAACGGATTAGAAGTCCAAGGATTCGTATGATCATTATTGTCGATATGAGTATCATTTATATTTGAACTCTTTTGGACTTCCAACTCTTTGTCTTCATTTTCCAATTCTTTATTATTATTATTATTGTTGTTGTTATTATTATCATCATTGTTGCCAGGCTTTCCATTCTTGTTCATCGAAAATGGCGTCGTCAACATTAACAAGTCAGACAACACTTTTTGGGTATTTAGTTTTTCGCCGTCCTCTTTATCTTTATCTTTTGTATCATTGTCATCGTCAACACGCTCTTTTTTGGGCGAATCCAGTTTTTTATCCAACTCTTTTTCAATGTTGTCAAGATTGATGTTATTGACTTCATTGTTGCTCGCCAAGTGGTTCAAATGGTTCAAATATGTTTGTGCACGATTCAGGTTGTATTCATACAAAACTCGGTTGCTAATGTTTTGTGATAACCGCGGGTTTTCTTCAAGTAAACAATACAAATTTTCGTTAATTTCATTGTTGCTATTATTGGTATTGGTATTGGTATTGGCATTATTGGAATTTTCATTAATTCTAGTTTTCCGATGTTCAATTCCTTTCCAATTCCTTGTATTTATTCCATAAACATCATCACCATTATCGTCACTATTGTTGTTGTTATTTCCCGTCTTGACTCCATTTTTCATGTTTTTGGCATACAAGAAAAAATCTTCTGAACTAAAAAATGGAACCGTTGAATTGTTGCCCAACGGATGACTAAAAAAGTTGAAATTGTTTTCGGGTCTGGGCTGCCTTTCGTTTCGGTCATTTTGTTCATTTCGATCATTTCGATCAAATCCAAATGAAAGTGAATTTTCATCATTAGTTTTTTTATCACCATTGGAATTATATCTATCAATTCCCGAAAACCCAATTCCTTCATCATTAATTCCATTCTTGATCTCCATCATTCTATTCCTGTTCAAATTACGTTGTAGACTGGGTTTCCACGTCGTTTCCGAAACTGGCATATTATGAATCCCGCTACCTCCTAAAGGAACAGAACTTTGTGCGTAATCGTTGTACATTTTAGACAAGTCGAAAGCGCTACTGCTGTGGCTGTTGGAAATCGTATTTGAAACTGGATTAGAAGCTGGATTAGAAACTGGATTGGAATCGTTTGAATTTAAACTCAAATTCAAATCTATATTTCCTTCAAGTGTCGACAAGATGTTTTGAAATTCGCCATGAAAGTTCGGGCCTTGTGCATAAGCCGTAGGATTTGTATACTCTGAATAACCATTTGCATTTTCAGTCGTATTTTCCAGCGATTCGTTCTGATTCTGGTTTTGATTTAATGCATTGATTGTGGAATGAACTTGTGCCAAACTGATTTGTGAATGAGACGGCGTCAAACTGTTTCGACTACTATTGATTTTTGCAAAGTTTGGTGTATTAAGTCCAGTTTTTAACGTCTTGTCTTTTGAAAACCCATGCCTACCTTTATTCATTAAACAAGTAAGAATAGAAAGCGCACGTTTGGCAGCTTCATATGCGGATCCCATTGATGCAAGAGCTTCGCAACATGTTTTAAGAGCTTGTGTAGCGTTTACTTTTTCTATTCCAACATCGTTCCATGCATTGTTGAGATGAATTGTTGCTGCTGAAAAAGTCATTTGAACAGCGGCAGGATGGACACGGCGTAGTGAGTACCATGAATGATGATACTTGTTTAATAAACTAGAAATTTGAAAAGCTGCAGTTCGACAAATTGAAGCTGCATGGGTTGACGCAAATATAGAAGGACTAGTTGAACTTCCGACGGAATCTGTGCCTTTCATCAACATATCCATTTGTTCATTCAACCCTTCATGAAGAAATGGTTTAAAAAGGTTGATTACTGTTGCATGGTATTGAAGATGCAGTAAAACGATATGAGCAACGACAGGCTTTTGAGAATTTGGCGAACATAGTAATGGCGGCGGCAAAGTTGTGTACCAACTAGCAAGTTTGACATGCATTTGAGAAGCGAAATCCCAAAGTTTAGCTTGGGTATATTTTTCAGAACAAGTGAAAAGAACTTCTTGGATTTCAGCCATGAGCTCCGCAAGTCTTACTAAATACACGTTGGTCAGTTTGACTTGGCTTAAAGCAGTGTATTCTTTCCAAACAGTGGGAAGTTCGATATCAGGAGCGACATAAGGCACCCAAGCATCTTTATCATCCAAACTTTTAGAATCCTCTGCAGGACGAGGAGCTATTACATCGCTAAGGCGAATACAAGAAGGTCTTCCTAAACAAAAAGACCACATTCGTTCAGCAACAAAGCAACCCCAAAAGGTGTTTAATCTCATTTGGGCTTCGTCTTCAGTTAAACAACCTTGTTCTACCCATTGGGTTGGATCTAAATGATAACCCATATCCACAGCCATACGCATGGCCATGCCTGAATAGACCCAACCAAGAGCGTCTCTGTCAGACATTGCTTCATAAATGCCAAGTAAAGAAGCAGCCTGTATGGTAGTAGCCTGTGGTTCTTCAAGTTCAGTGTCTAACAAAATTCTAGCTTTGATGTGGTATGGATGGCCGTCATACGAGTCGTCTAGTAACGAAGCCAAAGCAAGCATGGAATTCAACAAAACCGGAGAAAAGTATTTAACGGCATGAGAGGCATTGACGGAATACATTGGATCAGGAGTAGAAGCTGAAATAGGGTTTGTTGACTCGGTTGCATAAAACACATTCATATCACGTAAAAACAGGGTTTTGTCAACGATTGCAAAAAACGGGTTTTGCCACGTCCAAAACAGATTGAGCAAATGGGTACGTTTAAGAACAGGAACGTCATAGTCAATTCCAGCACTTTCGACAGCCTTTCTGCCTTTATGAAGAAGATCAGCATACGGCCGTCTTGTCCAGACGATTGAAGAAAGAAGGTGTAAATTAGAGGTAGGACCAAAGTATCGTAACCCGTTTTCCGTCATTGACAGCTGGCCCTTTCTTCCCGACAGTTTCAACACAAAGTCGGACGATGGTATTCGTTTAGCAGGTTCTACAGCTGAGGTATCTAGTTCAGGAGAAAAGCCTATAGAATCGTCGTGGATCGGGATATCAGTAGCTGGTGCAAACTGGACGTTTGAGCTCGTCAAAAGAGTTTCCAACGTCTTGATTCGTGAATTCAAAGCGTCAATGTATTCTTTTGGATACGGTTTTCGTTTGTCGTTATGAAAAACAAACGTGCAATCATCTTTATACAATTCACAGTTCAAGCAACGAGGTTTCCTGCCATCGCACTTGATTTTCCTGGCTCTGCAGCCCAAACAAGCCACCGACATTCGTTTCCGTTTAGCGCCAGAAGAATCATCTTGAGACTTTGGCTTTTTAGGATTTGGAGGTTGGTTGGTATCAGCTTTACGTTTACGACGAGTAGTTTTGGTTTTGGTTTTGGTATTATCATCAGACTTTACTGGATCAGTATTTGCATCAGCAACTTTCGAGTCGGTCTCACTTTTCATCGTTCATTAATTTTTATTTTAATTTTTTAAAAAAAATAAAATAAAAATTGAGATAAAATAAAAATTGAAATATTAAATGATATAAAAAAGTTAAATAAAAAAAATAAAAATAAAAATTACCCCACACAACCAACGCGTCCAAACACGTTTTAATCCTTCAAAATACGCAACCAACGCGTTTTTCTCACCGACTTTTGTCCAAAAAAAAATAAACTTTTGCTCACCGGCTCACGTTTTCCGAGCTTTAGTCTTGTCCCCCGCATGAACATTTGAGAACGGCGTATATTTAAGTCTTTAGTTTAACTAAACGGATTCAGTTAATTTCCCCCACAAGTCACGCGTTTACAAATTTTGCCGCTCATCGCGTGTTTTTTCAGTTTTTTTCGATTTTAGACCAATCAAAAGCGGCAATTCAAAGTTCGTTGATTTGTCTCTAAACACTAAAAACTATAAATATGGCTTCAATTGAATTTATATTTGTTCAGTTTATTTAATTTATTCAATAAAAATTAAAAAAATTAAAAATGCCTTTTATGAACGCCGTCGTCTTTCATGGCCCTCACAAAATTTCTTTAGAAAAACGGCCAGTTCCTGATTTACAATCTCCAACTGACGCTCTGCTCCATATTGACTACACAGCACTTTGCGGTTCTGAACTTCATGTCTACAGAGGCCACCAAAAGAGTCCGACTGGTTTCGTCATGGGCCACGAATTCACCGGCACCGTCGTGGCTGTCGGTTCCAAAATCTCGGGTTTCAAAATAGGCGACAAAGTCGTGTGTCCATTCACTGTTTCTTGCGGAAACAACTGTTTCTATTGTAAACGAGGATTGTCGTCTCGTTGTAAATCTTCTTTGCTTTTCGGTTCACAATTGCTTGATGGCGGCCAAGCTGAATACGTCCGTGTTCCGTTGGCTGATTCAACTTTGGTCAAACAGCCTTTAGATTTGATCAAACAAAAGTATCCAAATTTGACCGATTCTCAACTCCATAAACAATCGCTTAAATTTGTATTGATGGCTGATATTTTCCCAACTGGCTTTTTTGCTGCTAAAAATGCTTTAAAAGATTTACTTTTGTTGTCAAATAATCAAGATTTAAACGAGTTGAACAAAAATGACGGTCCTCCTGTTATTGCTGTCATTGGTTGTGGTCCTGTTGGTCTTTGTGGTATCATTTCAGCTATTCATTTGTCTCCAAAAGAGTCCAAAGTTTATGCCATTGACACTGTTCCTGATCGTTTACAAGAAGCTGAAAAACTAGGCGCAATTCCTATTTTGCTTGACCAAAGCAGTTCTAACAATGACAATGACGAAACTCACCCAACCTCCATCATCAAAAAAGCTACTCAAGGCCGTGGTGCTGACGCCGTCATGGAGATCGTCGGCCATTCTGATGCCCTCCGTCTTGCTTATGATTTGATCAGACCATGGGGCCGCATCTCTTCCGTCGGTGTCCATAATGCTGAAATCCCAATTTCTGGCAACGAGGCTTATAACAAAAATGTCACGCTCCAGTTTGGTAGATGTCCTGTTCGATCTATTTTTGATGAAGCTTTACAAATCTTTGTAGATCATTTGGATCAATTGGATATCTTGACGGGACATATCATGAAACTTGAAGATGCAAAAGGTGCTTATACTTTGTTTGACCAAAGAAAGGTTCAAAAAGTTGTTTTTGAAATTTAATTTAATTTTTTTTATTTAGTTTAATAAATTTTCAACAATTCCAATTGCTACTGTTGCTCCTCCTTTTCTAAAAACAACTCTTCCCAAATCTTTATTATCAACAAACCGTTCTGCTGCAACAGTCAACGACGGCTCGAAAAGTTCAATCTCAACCAACCCTGTTTGACCAGTTTTAATCAAACTTGGTTTTTTTTCCTTTAAATTTGGTTCCTTCTTGTTCAAGATTGAAACCAACTTGGTTAGCTTCACTTCAACGGCAATTCCACATAAATACATTATCATTCTAACACCTTGACCAATCGGTTTCTGGGTATCCAAAACCGTCATTTTGATCAAAAACTTGTGTGCTGAAGAAACAACGTTTTGGGTATTACAAAGGATATCGCCTTTTTTGAATTCGTTTTGATTGCTGCTTTGAACAAACAATTCAATGTAATCACCAGCTTTGGCCCACTGCGTTTCTTTTCCTTCAAGTAAAACAATCTTTTCAACTTTTGTTTTTTGGTTTAAAGGAACTGCAACCAGTTCTTGATTAACTTGGACTGTTCCTGATGCAATTCTTCCAACAACTTTTTCTTTTTTATCATCAACTTCTTCAATCCTCATTCTAAATGGTAATCCATAATTGATATTTTCATCACTGTTTACATTTTTTAAAACATTTAAAAGACTTGAGCCTTTATACCAGTTTCCTTCACTTCTTATAGGCGTCATAAACACATTTTCTCCTGTCAAACCCGAACAAGGCACAAAAACAACATTTTCAACTTTAAATCCAATCTTTTCCAAAAAAGCGCCGTATTCATCTATAATCTCTTCATATCTAGACTCGTTCCAGTTCACGGTATCCATTTTGGTAACTGCCACAATGAGTTTTTCAATCCCGAGCGCGCGCGCCAAAATTGCATGTTCGCGAGTTTGACCATTTGAAAAGCCTGCTTCATAAGCATTAGGCGATGCATCAATCACGACGACGGCCACATCCGCAACCGAGGTTCCGTCAATCATATTATGAACGAAATCACAATGACCCGGCGCATCCAAAATAGTGAATTTGGTATCGTTATTTTTGAAAAAGGTAGTACAAACGTCGACAGTTATGCCGCGTGTACGTTCATCGTTAGTTTTATCAAGTATCCATGATAATGGATGATTGTTGCCTGATTTGATACGTTTAGCCGCCTTTTCAATATTGGATTGGGTTGGAACCGAGTTTGAGTCTAGCAAAAGACGGCCCATAAGCGTGCTTTTTCCAGCATCGACGTGACCAATCACGACAAAGCAAAGTGTAGGCTTGAGATTTGGGGTTTTAGCAATTTCAGCAAGTGGATTCAATTTTTTTAGATCTTTTAAAGTTTTTTTAGAGTCTGAAATTTTAAGACTGGAAAACGATTTAGTAGGTTCGTCGTTGTATTTAGCATTAGTTTGAGCAGCAGTGATGATATCGTCAGGACTTGGATCAACAAAAGCTGGTTTGACGATTTGAGTTGAAGAAAGAGGATACAGAAAGTTTGAATAGTCAGTCACACGTTGTTTTTTATTTGAGTTGCTTGATTGGTTTGGAGTTAACAAAGAAGCAAATGCAGACGGAGCTCGACGTTTACGAAAAGGAGTGGAATAATCAATATCGGGAGATATTTTGATATCGATGATTGGTGATTGAACTAATGATTGATTTGAGGAAGAAGAAGATGATGACGACGATAACGATGACGATTTCGGTTTTGATTCACTGTATTTAGAACCAGAAACAGTTGATCGTGATCTCAATGAATTCAGAGCTGGTTTTGAAGAAGATTCAAGTTTGGATTTGGCAGCTTTAGAAGCCAGTTTTGATAACAAAGGAGATTGTTGATGATCATGATTGGCGTCGGATTGTGATGGCTTTGATTGTAAACGATCGAGAAGAGAAATCGAGTCTTGTTTTTGAGCTCGTTTTTTGGCCAAGCTGGCGAGTTTAGACATTTTTATGTTGGTGATGATGATAGCTGATGGTGATGTTGAAGTACAAGTTCAAGTTCAAGTTAAAGGTTAAAAAGTTTAATGGTGGCAAAACATGAGTCAAAAAACGTCATTTTCAGCATTTTCAGCATTTTCAGCAACTAGAAATTTATTTTATTTACAATTTTTACATAAAAGCCAACTAAACCTTCTCAAATCAAACGTCTTTCAACCAAAATTCACGTCTTCTGGCACGATCCCGTCGAGAATCTTGACGATGCTGAGTCCATTCGCCTTTAATAGCTTCCAATCTCTGATTCATTTCTTGTAATCGGCCATCGTCAGGCTTAGAAACCATTGAAATAAAGAATGGTGAGCATTTGAATTTGGCTGCCAAAGCTTTACGAGTCCATTTCTCAGGATCTTCTAATCGCAACTTTTGAATCTCAGCAACGTCTTGTTCCGTCAAATGGTATTGTTTTTTAGGTTCTTGACTCAATGATGGCATGTTGTTGATATCCACACGACCTTCTTCAACATCTTTCTGCGCCTGATTCCAAACAATTTGGCGACGAGGATCGTCAGCAGGCAAAAACGCACTTGGTGTTTGAAACGGACTGGGTGCTGATGATGGCGGGTTATGAACGACTCCGGCTGGCAATTGAATGTCCGAGTTGTTTGCAGAACGCGTTGGATGGTATTTCGTGGGAAATGGCGTAGGAACGTCACGTTTTTTGGAAAATGACGACACGTGACGGACACAAACGGCTTGCAACGGTTTGAGCTTTAAAGCTTTTTGGCTGATCAGTTTCATTGTTTTTTGAAGTCGTCGTCGTTGATGGCGATCGAAGTTTGTGTTTTTTTGGTGGTGTTGAAATCTAAAAAAAGAAAAAAAATTTCATTTGAAAATAAAGTCGTGTGGTATTTGTTAGTATGGTATAGTATATTCCAGTACTAATATTTTATTTAATTTTTTTTATTTAATTTTTTTTTTTTTTTTTTTCACTTAAACTCAAAAATGTCTTTAAACGATTCTCAATTCGTAGAATCGTTGGCGTCTCAGTTATCAAATCATCTCAATAGAACTTCATCATCTCATATAAACCTGGCTCAAAAAGTCATTTCTTTTGCTGCTTCTCAGCCAAATCTGCAATCGTTTTCTCAAACTTGTAAAGTCTTTGGAAAGTTCCAAGACGACTTTTTGGAAAAAATTTATACTGAAATACGAAAACGTAACAAAACTGGCTCTACGAAACAAATACCAATCAAACAGGAATATGACGAGGATTCTTTGAAATCTCGTCGTTTCAATATCAAAAGAGAACTTGATCCTGATGAATTGTTTGATTCAAAAAAAGAGTCTAAAAGTTTGAAAATCGAAAAGAAACCATTGTTTCGTAAACTCAAAAATAAAGCAAGTTATTTACAATCTCATGATTCAATCAAAAAAGAAAATGATTATCATTCGTCTGTTAAAGTTGAAGAAATTAAAAAAGAAGTTAAAAAAGAAGATTTAAACGATACCAGACCTTCTTCAAATTCTTTATCTTCAACTGCAAAAGACAAATTAGATGCCATTAGAAAACAGAGATCTCAATCAAAAAATACTGCTCACGATTACCAAAATGATTACCGAAACGACTGGAAAAAACCAAGAATTGACAAATACCATAAATCTGACCGTTCCAAATCTTCTTCAAACTTACCCGGTGACGACGAATATGACCAAGATTCTTTACTAGCTCTTGACCGTGATTGGTATACCGGAGACGAGTTTGGTCATGTAGCCGGTGACGAATTTCATAACCCTTTTGGCGACGGTCTTAATCTAATCACTGAAGAACAAGCCCTTGAAAAACGTGTCACTTCCCGAATTTCTACAATTGCTCGTCAAAAAAATCATGACCGAAACATGTGGGAACGCAATAGAATAAAAACGTCAGGTGTAAACACTTTTGATAACGATACCAACTACAACGAAGATTCGATTCTGGATAACGATGACAAACGGATTCATGTGATGGTCCACAACTTGAAACCGCCATTTCTGGAAGGCCAGCAAGTGTTGTCAAAAGGTAAAGATCAAATCTCGCCAGTTCGTGATCCACAAAGCGATATGGCTGTGCTTGCAAGGAAAGGAAGCAGGCTGGTTAAAGAGTTTCGTGAAAAACGAGAACGTCAAAAACAAGCTAAAGATAGTGCTAGTGTTGCTGGAACTATTTTGGGTAATGTTTTGGGTGTAAAGGATTCAAACCAAGACTCAAATGAAAATAAAAATGAAAATTTTGACGAAAAGTTTTCTTCACATTTAAAAGAATCTAAAGGAGTTTCCGAATTTTCCCAAAAACTGACACTCAAACAACAACGCCAATTCCTTCCTGCTTTTGCTGTCAGAGACGAGCTACTCAAAGTCATTAGAGATAACCAAGTGACCATCGTGATTGGCGAAACCGGTTCTGGTAAAACTACCCAACTGACTCAGTTCCTGTATGAAGATGGGTACGCCAAAAACGGCATGATTGGGTGTACGCAACCACGTCGTGTTGCCGCTACTAGTGTTGCTAAGCGTGTGAGCGAAGAAATGGAGGTCAAGCTTGGGTCGACTGTCGGTTACTCGATTCGTTTTGAAGACTTTACAAGTAAAGAAACGAAAATCAAGTATTTGACTGACGGTATTTTGTTACGTGAATCATTAACGGATTCTGCGCTTTTTGATTATTCTTGCGTCATTATGGACGAAGCTCATGAACGTGCTCTTAATACTGATGTGTTGATGGGTTTGTTTAAAAAGATTTTATTAGAACGTCGTGATTTGAAACTTATCATCACTTCAGCTACAATCAATGCAGACAGATTTTCTCAGTTTTTTGGCGGCGCACCACAATTTACAATTCCTGGCCGAACATTTCCAGTCGACGTCCAAAACCACATGTCTCCAGTTGACGACTACGTTGATGCTGCCGTTAAACAAGTCTTGTCAATCCATTTGAAAAACCCGCCTGGCGACATTCTAGTCTTTATGACTGGCCAAGAAGATATCCAAGTCACTTGTGACGCAATTGCTCAGCGGCTCGAGCTTTTAGATAACCCAGAACCTCTTGAAGTGTTGCCAATTTATTCGCAACTGGCTACTGATTTGCAAGCCAAGATTTTCGAGCCTGCTCCCAAAGGAACCCGAAAAGTCATTGTGGCTACAAACATTGCAGAAACGTCTTTGACTGTCGATGGCATCAAATATGTGGTCGACACGGGGTTTTCCAAAATGAAGGTGTATAATCCTAAAATAGGAATGGATTCGTTACAAATGGCACCCATTTCTTTGGCCAATGCTAATCAAAGATCGGGTCGTGCTGGTCGTACAGGCAACGGTGTTGCGTATCGATTATACACAGAACGTGCACAACTTGATGAAATGTATCCACAAGCCATTCCTGAAATCCAAAGAACCAACCTTTCCAACACTGTATTACTACTCAAATCCTTGGGCATCAAAAACATTTTGGACTTTGACTTTATGGATTCCCCGCCTGGTGATACCATGTCTACAAGTTTGTTTGACCTCTGGGCACTTGGGGCTCTCGACAATATGGGAGACTTGACACCTCTTGGTTCCGAAATGTCTAAATACCCAATGGAACCGTCGCTTGCCAAACTATTGATCATGTCACTAAACTACGGCTGTACTGAAGAAATGTTAACCATTGTGTCCATGCTTTCTGTGCCTTCAGTCTTTTACCGACCAAAGGAACGACAAGAAGAAGCCGACACTGCTCGCGAAAAGTTTTTTGTAGCAGAATCTGACCATTTGACTCTGCTTCACGTTTATAAACAATGGATGGCCAACAAGTGTTCAGATACCTGGTGCGCTCGCCACTTTTTGCACCCAAGAGCCTTGAGACGTGCTCGAGAAGTGCGAGACCAATTGGTTCTCATCATTCGAGACCAGTCCAAACACACAATTAGGTCTTGCAACACTGACTGGGACATTGTTCGCAAATGTGTGTGCAGCGGGTATTACACCCAAGCAGCACGGGTTCGCGGGCTTGGAGAATACATGAATCTAAGAACAAACGTCACGATGCAGCTTCATCCAACTTCTGCTTTATTTGGTCAAGGATATTTGCCAGAATACGTCGTTTATCACGAACTCGTCTTAACCTCTAAAGAATACATGTCAGTCGTGACGGCCGTCGATCCCTATTGGCTAGCTGAACTAGGCGCCGTTTTCTATTCAATCAAAGAACACGTTTTTTCAATGGCCTCCTCTTCTTCTTCTTCTTCTTCTTTAACAAGCAATCAAACTTCAAAATCGTATAACCAATACCATGATCAAGTCGAACGCCAACTATTACAAGATAAACAACTATACGCTCAAAAACAAATCCAAGACCAAGAAAAGAAAAAGTCGAAAAAACCGAAATCGGCCGTCGTGGGTTTAAAAAAATCAAGTTTCGGGTCAAGAAGGGGATTTTAAAATAATTTATTTCATTGATGTTTGTTTCAGTCACATATATTCTTTTTAATTATCGTCTACAAAAATTAATAAAAAATAAAATAAAAAAAAGAGTTATCTCGAAATCAAAATGCATCAACTAACTCTTGTGTTTCATATTGTAATTTATAATTTACTATTCCAAAGATTTAATGGTTATTTACAAAAAAAAATCACATTTCTACAAATCCTCGGTTGTACAATCACGTGATCAAAAGCCAAAATTCAAAAATTCTCGGCAACGGGGAATTGAACCCCGGTCCCCCGCGTGCTGCTAACACAAAATTTAACTGACAGGCGGAAATTCTAGCCACTAAACTATTGCCGACTTTATGTTGAAAAGAATTTCAAAAATGGAAGTTATGAATTGTAATGACTAAGATTAGTTGTAATTCCTCAAAATTCGCAAATGTTTTGCTGAGGAAAATGAAGCGAGTACAGGTCGGGAAGGTTTTCATTTAATTTGGTTTCCCTGGTCCTCGTAAGCTAGCATTAGGGCTTGTACTTGGGCCATTGGAAGTAAAAGATTCACAAATTTGAATGGTTCTATAGCTTTTGAATGAATCAATCAATCACTTGAAAAAAAGATAAATAATAAAAATAAAAATTAAATACAAACTATAAAATAAATGAAAAGAAACTTTCTCTCTTGAATCAACACTTGACAAACTATCACAATTCTCATGGTCACCATAAAGACCACGAAAGACAATCTAAAATAAACAATTATAACCAAACAAAAACAACAAAATACATCAACAATGAGCAATGACAAAAAAACGAAATCCAAGTTTCAATCAAATTTGTTATTTCTTTTGTAAAAAACCCTTTTTTCAATTGTTTGATAAAAAAAAATAATTCTTGAAAATACAAAAATAAAAAAACTCACTCACTCTTTTTTTCCTTCTTGGATTTAATGGAATCAAACTTGTGCCAATCCAAAATCCGATCAGGTGCAACGCTTTGTCTATATTTCACAAATGCGTCTGCAGTTTTTTCGAATTTGGTTGCATTTTCTTCATCACTCTCATCATTGTTTTGCTTGTTTTTGTTCTTTTTGTCTTTATTCTTTTTGTAATTGCTTTTTTCGTCTTTATCGCTATCGTTGTTTTCTCCATTTGCTTCAATCAATTTTAAAATATCTTTACGATACTTTTTTCTCGCTTTATGGGTATCGCCTATGATTGCATTTCCTAATTCTTTTAAAACTTTGACGTCTAATTTTTAATCAAAAAATAAAAAAATAAAAAATGAAAGATAAAGAAAAAATAGACATGAATATTAAATAAATAAAATGAATAGGTTTTCCTCAATTGTAATAAGGTATCAAATAAGAAGAAAACATATTCAATTATTGAAAAAATGTAATGAAAATGAAAAAAAATGAAACCGTTATCAGAATATGATCAAATAAAAATAAGAAAAAAAAAACATACCCGTTGGCATCAAATCCTTGAAATGAACATGTTTGCAATGTGAACTTTTGCAACCCCCTGAAAACTCATTATCGCAAAACGTTTCTGTTGGAACGAATGAAGTATATGTCGGTGATTTATACCCACCTGAAACCGTCTTTTTGAAAAACGGACTAAACTTGTAAGATCTAAAAATACTCAATGGTGATTCGTATGGTTGAAATTCACCAGCATATTTCTATACAACGTAGAAATTATAATAACAGTAACACCGATTTTTTTTTGTCAATATTGTTTGATAAAGTCAATAAATATAAAACTTCTTCATACCTTTTGGTTATCTTGTTTGGTTTGCTCAGGTATCACGTCAAGACTATTGACCTGAACTATATTCTCTTCTTCATTATCTGATGTTGGGTTAGTGCTGGAATCTTTTTCAGAAACTACAGGAGATGATGATTTTTGTTTCATCACTTGTATTTCTGGTTCTAAAAAATAGGCTAATTGTTAGCTTAAAACAAAAGTAAATGATTTTGTTGAAAAAAAAAAGGTATTCAAATAATATTTATCCAGTAATCTCCGGTTTCTTACCCTGTTTAACAACTGGCTTTTGCGTACTTGCTGCTTGGATATCAATTAATTCAATATCCGAATCTGAATTGATATCAGGACTAGAAGGTTTATTATTAATAGAAACACGCAAACCATTATCTCTGGTATCATTATCAAAAAAGTCCGTAGCTGTCTGACGAGTATTCTTGGTTGATTCTTGGTGCTGCTCGAGATTCGTTGCTTTCAAGGTATCATTATCTTCTATCGGTTGGAGTGCAGTACCGAACTCACTAGGAGATTTATTAACTTTAGGGGTAACTTCTTTTTGAGCTGATATAATAAGCTGTTGTTGAATATCCAACAACTTGATTTGTTTTCTTGTTTCTTCGATTGAATCATCTATAGCCATCATTCGAATATCAACAGCTTC